>JASCZI010181333.1:28296-48469 GCA_036250425.1 Stylosanthes scabra | reverse complement strand
GAGCATTGATGGTGATCTTGTTGGTGTTGTTGGGGATTCATGGATATTGGAAGCAAATCATGTTTCTGTGACTTGGCATTCTATTAGAGGTCTTAGGGATGGATCTTATGATGAAATTGTTTCGGCACTTGTTAGGGATGTCGAGGGACTGAATTCGGCTGGGATATCGACGAATTCCTCCTATTTTTATGGCAAATTGGTTGCCAGGGCGGCGAGGTTGGCGTTGATAGCTGAAGAGGTGTGTTTCCCTGATGTGATTCCTGCTGTTAAGAAGTATTTGAAGGAGACTATCGAGCCGTGGCTCAACGGGAGTTTTAATGGGAATGGATTTCTGTATGATAAGAAATGGGGAGGCATTGTTACAAAACAAGGGTCTAATGATTCCGGTGCTGATTTTGGGTTTGGAGTTTACAATGATCACCATTATCATTTGGGATATTTTCTATATGGAATTGCAGTGCTTGCTAAGATTGATCCTGCTTGGGGAAGGAAGTATAAGCCTCAAGCATATTCGCTTATGGCTGATTTTATGACCTTGAGCAGAGGATCGAATTCTAGTTTCACGCGTCTGAGGTGTTTTGATCTATATAAACTGCATTCTTGGGCTGGAGGGTTAACCGATTTTGCAGATGGAAGGAATCAAGAGAGTACTAGTGAAGCTGTGAATGCATATTATTCGGCAGCATTGATGGGTCTGGCTTATGGGGATCCCCACCTTGTTGCGATGGGATCAATGCTTACAGCATTGGAAATTCACGCAGCTCAAATGTGGTGGCAAGTTAAAGAGGGAGGGAATGTATATCAGGAAGATTTCACAAGAGAGAACAGGGTAGTTGGGGTTCTATGGGCTAACAAAAGAGACAGTGCGCTATGGTTTGCACCTCCTGAGTGGAGAGAATGTAGGCTTGGGATTCAGCTCTTACCAATACTTCCCATTTCCGAAGCCCTTTTCTCGGATGTTGATTTCGTGAAGCAGCTCGTGGAATGGACATTGCCTGCATTGAAGAGGGATGGGGTTGGAGAGGGATGGAAGGGATTTGTCTATGCCCTGCAAGGAGTTTATGATAATGAAAGTGCGCTGCAAAACATACGAAGCTTGAACGGTTTTGATGATGGTAACACATTGACTAATCTCTTATGGTGGATTCACAGCAGAGGCAATGAGGATGACTCATCCGCGCATGGGAAAAACTGTTGGTTTGGTCATTACTGCCACTAGGTATTGTTAATGATTTCAAACAATTGAAAGGATAATAAGTTACATAGTTTCTGGCATTGTACCTATTTATGTATTGATGTATGTTTCTTACAATTCATCTGTAAATATAATGTCTCTGGCTGTTCGCTTTCATTTTCAGTCTTTATCGTTATGTTCATATCATACATTTTCACATTTTGAGTTAGTGAAGTTAAGGTGGCTAAAAGCTGATGAGTTCCCTTTAGTACAACCAAGGAAACAACACTATACAAATATTGCTAATGTAACTATCATGGTAATTTCTTTTTGAATGATTTGTTTGCAGCAGAAACTTGAAAAAGTAATATATGTGAATTTGTTTCCCCGGTATCTCAGTCAAGACTCAACACTAGTGACAATGTGAAACTCAACTGAAATCTAGCTCTTGACCCTTAATTTTGGATCTGGGATAAAAAAAAAAATTATACAGTTATTCATAAGGCTTGTGATTTTCCAACTTAACCACAAGAGTCATGTCAATGGTTGAAGATCCTGAAGGACATAAAGTATGAACTGATCTCCCTTTTTGATAGTTTTTTATGCTGTCTTTGCTTGAAAGAAGATCAATAGGTTCTTGGTTAGCTGCCACTATTGCAGTCAGAAGCTATAGTCGAAACGAATCAATGCTATTCGATAGTTATCATGAACATACTTTTCAGCTAATTAAAGAAAATTCTGGATGCCAGGAAATTAGAGGTTTTGTGTTAGTCAATTTTAAACATGCTGATTTAAATTCTATATAACTGTCTCTTGTGCCGACTGGATATTAATCTTGGATTTTCCCGCTCCTGATTTCTGGTGTACAAGGCAAGAAGAATAGTTTCACTTTGAGGCGACGAGGCAACTCTGAGAATTGATAATCTTACACTTGCACAAAGCTGGGAGGAGTTAAAACGGTTATTTTCAGTTAGTGATAGTTTGTAAGCTGTGCTTGCTATTGCTGGGCAGGTCAGGGTGCAAAAGTTACATATCAAGACATCTGACTTTAACTCCGTGCTTTGTAAGTCACAGGACTCTTGACATTATTCTGCACTCTGCACTTATTTTATTAGTTTTCTAGACAATTTTGCAGCCATTTGAATTGTGAATTATTGGCACAAAGTTATGTTAGAATTACAAAATTGAAAATTTATAATATGCATAGATACAACAAATTTAAGCCCAAAAAAAAAAGCTATTAGATCCTTTTAAGCCCTGAACAATTCAGTTATCATTTTATATTATTTACTATTTATTTCAAACAAACTACTTAATTCACAATTTTAAGAGTTAAACTCAGATTGGCGGGTTGTACCGAATTAATTTCTAACTTTCTAATTGTATTAATATGGTCTCTGACATTGGAAAAATTGCACTGAATTAATCTCTAACACCATTTCCGTTAGAATTCTCATAACGCCGTTGAAACTTGAAAGGATGTTAGCGACTAACATAGTGCAATTTTTCCAATGCCGGGACCATATTAGTGCAATTGGAAAGTTGGGAACTAATTTGGTGCAACCCACCAATCTCAGGACTAAAATGGGGTTTACCTCCAATTTCTAATAAATTCAATTTATTTTTCCCTAAACACAATAAAATATTTCCACAGCATTCTAATTTCTTATTAGTCACGCATGGCATATCATCCTTTCATTTTTCATCAAACAATTCCTTTCTTCATACAATTCCCATTCCCCAATTCCTTTCTTTTTGGCTTCACCTTTCTCTCCCCTCTAACTATATAAAAATTTACATCCCATTTCCCTCCAATCAACTTAAACGCCTACAAAATTCAATTCCCATTCCTTTATCAAACAACATAATTACTTCGCAGTGCCAAATTCAAATTCATAATGCTAAGATTATTTAAAGGTAAAAAACGAAGACCACCACCACCTCTTCCTCCTCCTCCGCCGCCGCCGCCACCACCACCTCCTCCTCCTCCTTTGCCACAACTATCACCGTCACCACCACCGCCACTGTCCTCACCACCTCCACCTCCACCATCACCACCACCACCACTAACTCCACCAACTCCACCGCCACCGCCACAACCAAGGCAACCAAACACACCATTTCTCTTCCCCAAAACAGAATCCACAATCCTGCCAGACCCTTCAAACTTCTTCTCCCAAAACCTTCTCTCAAATCCACTTCCCACAAACTCATTCTTCCAAAACTTTGTCCTAAAAAACGGTGACCAACCTGAATACATTCACCCTTACCTTATCAAATCCTCTAACTCTTCCCTCTCTCTCTCTTACCCTTCTCACTTGGCCACCCCCTCTTTCATATCCCAAGTCTTCAACCCTGACATAACCATCTCCTCCATAACCAAACCTGATCATGATCACTCTCTGAAGCATGTAATCACTTCCTACAGCGACCTGAGTGTAACTTTGGACATTCCCTCTTGCAACTTGCGCTTCTTCCTTGTTAGAGGAAGCCCTTTTCTTACATCACAAGTAACCGATAATTCGCCGCTTCTGATCACAACCATTCATGCCATCACTTTGTTCTCGTCGAACAGCACTCTGACTAAGCACACCATGCAACTCAACAATGGTCAGACATGGCTCATCTATACTGCAACAGCAGTTACCATGACTAATAATAGCCTTTCCGAAGTTACCTCTGATGGGTTCTCTGGCATTGTTAGAATAGCATTATTGCCTGATTCAGACCCCAAATATGAGTCATTTCTTGATAGGTTCAGCACCTGTTACGTCGTCTCTGGTGATGCTTTGTTCCCAAAAGCTTTTTGTGTTGAATACAAATGGGAAAAGAAAGGATGGGGTGAGTTGTTAATGCTAGCTCATCCTCTTCACCTTAAACTTCTGTCAACTAACGATTGTGGTGTAACTGTTCTGAATGATTTCAAGTATAGAAGCATTGATGGGGACCTTGTTGGCATTGTTGGAGACTCATGGGTTTTGAAAAGTGGCTCTGTTTCTGTTACTTGGCATTCTGCCAGAGGTATCAAAGAATCATCATACGATGAAATTTCTTCAGCACTTTCTGAAGATGTGGATTCTTTGAACAACTCAGGAATAATCCCAACAACATCGTGCTATTACTATGGGAAAACCATAGCAAGGGCAGCAAGATTAGCTTTGATAGCTGAAGAGGTTTCATTTCATGATGTCATCCCGGTGATTAGGAAGTTCTTGAAGGATGCAATTGGGCCATGGTTAGATGGAACTTACGATGGAAATGGTTTTCTCTATGATTCAAAATGGGGAGGAATTGTTACTTCACAAGGGTCTAAAGATTCAGGTGCTGATTTTGGGTTTGGTATTTACAATGACCATCATTATCATTTGGGATATTTTCTATATGCAATTGCAGTGCTTGCAAAGATTGATCCAGCTTGTGGAAGGAAATATAAGCCTCAAGCATATTCACTTATGGCAGATTTCATGAACTTGGGAAGAAGATCAAACTCTAATTACACCCGTTTAAGATGTTTTGATCTGTACAAATTGCATTCTTGGGCTGGAGGTCTAACTGAATTCGCAGACGGAAGAAACCAAGAGAGCACAAGTGAAGCTGTGAATGCATATTACTCTGCAGCTTTGATGGGTCTTGCATATGGTGATACCCATCTTATTGCAACTGGATCAACTCTAACAGCATTGGAAATGCAGGCAGCTCAAATGTGGTGGCATGTAAGAGAAGGAGAAAGCCTGTATGATGAAGCTTTTGTGAAAGAGAATAGAATAATGGGTGTTGTTTGGGCTAATAAAAGAGACAGTGGTCTTTGGTTTGCTCCTCCAAATTGGAGAGAATGTAGGCTTGGGATTCAGGTTCTGCCATTGTTGCCTATAACTGAGACATTGTTCTCTGATGTTGGTTATGTGAAGGATCTTGTGGAATGGACAAAGGCAAGTTTGAATAGGAAAGGTGTTGGTGAAGGGTGGAAAGGTTTTATGTATGCCATGGAAGGGACTTATGATAGAGAAAGTGCAATGCAGAAGATAAGAAGCTTGAAAGCTTTTGATGATGGAAACTCGCTAAGTAATTTGCTGTGGTGGATTCATAGTAGAGGTGATGTTGAGGAAGAATTTGGTCATGGAAAACATTATTGCTGGTTTGACCATTATTGCCATTAGGTAGTTTGTTCTTTATGTTTGCGTGTTTTTATGACGTAAATTTAAGAGAGGCTGAGCTAAAGTTAGATAACAAGCTATTTCACCCTTTTCTTTGTTTCCTGTTAATGGTTGTTTGTAAATTTGTGTCATTGAAAAGTTAGCATTGAATTGAATGAGATGTTTGTTGTGTGTTATGTAAGTTGAAAACCTCAGTTTTTTTTACCTAATTACTTACTTAAGAAAGCCTTTTCGCAATAGGTGCATTCGGCTGCATAAATTAAAGGTGTCATCGCATTATGTTCATGTATTCATGCATTTTGGAATGCGACAAAATTTTACGTTTGTCGTTGCACGTCTAACACAATCTTTCATGGAGCTAAAGATGTCATTGCATCGTGGTCATACATAAAATGCGATTGTTTTATGTTGTAAATTTAGGTCTCACGCAACCCTTCTCGTCTATCCGAGTTCTCGTTCAAGATTTTCTATATAAATATAGGTTGAGTAGTATAGAGATTTAATTACAAATTAAAAAAATAAAATTACTGAATAATTTAACCTAAATCTTTTTAATTTAATTCAAAAATTTAATTACAAATTTTTAAATTATAAAAACCTACGAGATAATTAAGTTTTTAAAAATATCACTATTAATTCACGCCTTATTAACTAACCTTAACCTATGCAATATTAGACGTGATAAATTGATAAATAATTGATACTCAAATTTTAAAAGTTACAAATTTAAATTTTAAAATATATATTTTTTTATATTTTTAAAGTAATATTCGAAGGAATAAAACTAGTAGTATATGTATATCGAAAAGCAAGGACGAGACCGATTGATCTAGAAAGGTATTCATTGAAAGCGGGAGTGAGTTAGGACTTGAGAGAGTTGTTGCGTGGAAGAAGAGTGGAAAATATGAGTGAAGAGAGAGAAAGTGAAAATCCCCAGAAGATTAAGCGAATTGCGGCGGATTCTTACGACTACCACAACGACCCTAGATGGCAAGATTACTGGTCCAACGTCCTCATTCCTCCGAGCATGTCCTCCCGAAACGACGTCGTTTCGCATTACAAGCGCAAGTTCTACCAGCGTTACCTTGTATTCTTCTTCTTACTTCTTCTTTCAGGGTTTTTGACTTTGTTTTCCTGAATTAGTGAATTCGTGGTGAAAATTAGGGGGACTTTCTCGAGAATTTGTTGTTTTCTTTTTACTTAATTGAATTGTTTTGGATTTAGTCAAACAGATGAGGCTTCGTGTTTTGATGTTGCATGCAGAAGAATTTGTTTTTAATTTTGATTAGTTTAATTGATTGTAGCTGTTTGGTTATTCATGTAGCAGTAAATTAGTTTCTATTATAGGGATTTCATTGTTTTGGTTGCTTGTGTCTACAATGTAGTCAAATATACACAAGTTTCAAGAGAGTTTGTTTATTTTTAAGGAATTGGTAAATGTGTTATTTGTGAATCAATAAATTAATAAGCTGCATGAACTATCTTTTATGTAACAAGAATTATCCCATTTCCACTAAATTTGTTAGCTGATTGTGATTACTGAATGCTGAACAGGATCCTGATCTAGTTGTCGAACCAATGTCGGCTTCTGGTTCATCCCAGCCGGCACGACCCTCAACAGCATCAGCATCGCCGCCCGGAACAAATGAACCAACTCGCAGAAGAAGCTCTGGTGTTTAGTCACTTCTGCTAATCTAATAGTATAACTGATTGAAAATAAAGAACCAAAATGAAGAACATATTGGTCATCATTTTTTGAAGTGCTTTGTTTTTGGTCCGAGTCTTACTCTGTTGAATTTTTTTCTGCAGGATCAACTGATAGAACATCAGGGACATCCACAACTGCAGGTTCTGGTCCAACTTCTCTGCAATGGGATCGACAGATGATTCTATTTTCCGTTAATGCTTGGGTACAGTCTTTCATCATCGCACACAAATTCATGACTGCATCATTTCTGGTTAATATATGCCCCATTTGCATATAACTGTTTTTGATGACCAGGTTTGACTAATTGTTTTGTACAGTTCATTTCTTACTTTGCCTTTACATGGTTGATGTAATGTTTACATTCTAACATTTGTGAACTCATAAGAATTCTATCGTTTCAAATTTCCATCTTCACTTGCTGAGAAGAAAGAGGACGATACTAGAATATCGAAGGGGGTGGATTGGAATTGTGAATATATATGTGAAGTTATATGATACATGCTTTTCTGGGGCATTGTACTGTTTGCTTGTTGATATGAATCTCTTATGTTGCCAATTCTGTCATTTAATCTTAATATCTATCTTTTTAGGTGCTTGTTGTGGCTGTTGTTGCAGCCATCCCACTGGTACCTATGCAACTTTCTCATAGGGCTTATCGACTTTCTTTTGTGGGTAGTACTTGCTCTGCTCTGTTTTCATTGTACTCGCAATATGGGGTAAGCATTTCTATTTAATTTTGAAGTTAGCATTATGTTTCAATGCTCTGACTCTTCTTCTATCTATAATGGTTTCATTAGTTTATTTATTATACTTTATATGCCGTTGCAGAAACCAAGAGCTTGGAATATGCAGGCCTTGCAAGTGTACTTTCAATCAATAATTGCTTCAAAGAATTTTATATACTTCCTCTACTCCCTTACATTTGTTACATCACAACTTTGTCTAAAATGTGAGTAATCCTCAGATAATCCTGTGATATTGCTTGTTGTATCTTTTCTGAAGGGCATTAATATTATCATTCCTATCAATTACATCTCCTGCCTTTGTATAACGTGCCATAATTATATTACAGTCGCTTTGATCCCCATCATATGTTGGGCATTTGAACATGTAGCCAAGTTCCTTAGGCGTAATTTCAGCCGCTCCACCTTGTACAGGTGAGTAACCTTTTATTGGTTTATAACATATAATCACTAAAGCCTAGCATTGTATTCCTTACATAACTTAAATATATTTGGTGCTTTCTCCGCTGAACTATGTGGATAATTTGTCCAGAATTAAGCTAAGAAAGCAACTTGAAGTCTGAAATATTACCTTCAAGTTTGTAGCCATTATTGCTTTGTAAAAGTAAAACTCAGCTTTTCTCTTCAACTATCATCAGGAGCTAAATATAGAAAATCTGTAAGCATTGGATCCTTGTATAAATAAATAAATTCAAATATTAAACTTAGGACCACTTGATTTTTATTTCCTTCTTTTCGTTGGTGGATTGGGGTCAATTTCATCTCCACTTCCTAGGCAACAACACCTACAAATGCATTGGACATCATTTTGTTTCAGACTATTCCTTTTTATGTGCATTAACACCTCAATAATATTTTCTTTTATTGCTTTCTTACTTTTGATTAGGAAGTACTTGGAAGAACCCTGTGTTTGGGTGGAGTCAAACAGTACTACTCTCAATATACTAACATCACATGCCGAGATTGGACTTGGATTCTTGCTGATTTTCTCACTGTTCTCGTCAGTTTCGCATGCTCTTCCCTTTTGTTTTTCCCTAATGTTCTCTTCCTACATTTCCCTTTTATGTGGAAGATATTGTTTTCCTCATGAATCCCTCATTTCTTTTACCACACATGCAGGTCACAGCGCAATGTAATACAGACATTCATGTACTGGCAGGTGTGTTTCATTGCTATCTAAATTACATACAGTAACAGTAGAAACATTGGTCTCCCCTTTTCTTTTTGGAGTTATGTTAGTTGGAGAAAATAAGATTATTATCGCTGAGATGAAAATGCTCCCATGGATGAGTAACGAGCGGACCCAGAAGATTGGATTAGGAACAAGTTTATTAACGTTAAGAGCTGGGGAAGCACCTACAATAATGGGGAACATTGTAGATTCTGTCCTAAAGTGGTTACGATTTTTGTGAAGGAGTGTGACCTATAGAGGCCCTAGTATGGAGTGGATTAGGTGGAAGTTCCATAACAATAGTTAGACGGAAGACCAAGAAAACCATAGGTGTAATTGTTAAAAAGATATTTAAATACAAGTATATAACATGATTCTCCAATTCTTACTATGAAATATTGCACTGAAATTCAGTTCTAATTTTCTTCCACCATGTGTTTGCCTTCTTTTCTTGCAGCTGTTGAAGCTCATGTATCATGTTCCCGTTACCGTGGCGTATCATCAGAGTGTTTGGGCTCAAATCGGGAGGTCGATCAATCCATACATCAATCGTTATGCACCATTCTTGAAGACTCCTTTATCTGCAGCCCAAAGATGGTGGTTAAGGTAGAAAGTTTGGGGTTGGAGAACCACAAACACACATATAAAGTGTTTTGAATCATATGAACACCCTCACCATGTAGACATTTTAGGTTTCATCATCTTTAAGTAGAAAATGATTTCTCATTTCTCACATGAATGGGATGCTAACTTGCTATTTGGTCATGGCACCGAGAGCTGGTTTAGATTTTGAATTCGAAATCTCTTAAGACAGAAGAGGTGAACGGACGCTTTACTTCATTAGATATGATGTATAACAAATTTTAATTTAACAAACAAAAAATAATTTGGTTAAAAATCACTTTTAGTCTTGTGGTTTTACTTATTTTGTATTTTCTCTTTTTTTTTCACTTGAAATTATGATGAAAAATTTTATTTTTTTAAAAAATTAAAAACAAAAAAATCAATTCGTCGTTGTCGTAATTGCTAGCGACGATGTGAGGCCATTCATTCACGTCCCGAATGTTCTCCAGCAGAAGTATTGGCTTTATTATTTTTATTTTTAAATCAACTATCAACAAAATGATAACATGAAAAGGACAATATGATTTGATCACTTTTAAGTTATTTTAATTCTCGTAAATTTGATCTCCAACTAAACTCAAAATTAAATCTATTTATTTTCTAAGTTCTCAGAAACCAATTTAATTAATTTAAAAAAGCACTGATCAAAATAAATTTTTTCTATCAATTAGTCAGATAAATCATAATACTCGATTAGAGTAAAAAGGAATGTTGGTTCTTGCTAGTCAGTAGTCACCATCATAAGATGTTCCTGACGAAGTGACTCTTCTACACACTTTTATAGATAAGAACGAAATTTGGATAACAAGATATAACAGACACGTATAATATTAATTAATAATTATAATTATAATTAACTACTCCTAAATGGATAGCTTAAAATGAAATGTGTGTGCAGCTTTCCTGCATGAAATCTGAATAACTTAAAAATGTTAAGGTTGCGTTGTTTGTTAATTTATTCTAACGTCTCAACGAGGTTTCGTAATTATCGGTCAATACTCAATATATAGTTAAAACTTAAAAGCATGTGTAAGATTTATAATATAAAAATTACAATGCTACATGTACACTTTTGGTGTACACATTTATCTAAGTCTTAAACGAACATGTTTTTATATATACAACAACATATTTTTATAGTTGACACGAACATGTTTTAAAACTCGTTCATTTGCTTTTAAAAACGTATTCGTTCTAGTAGTAATTATTCTGTTCGTGCACGAACAAAAATCTATATATACAACGAACATGTTTTATAGTTGACACGAACAGGTTAAAAACATGTTCGTTTGGACTTAGATAGAGATGTGGTGTACATCAATATTAATGGTAAAAACTAATATTGTTACGTGTACGAAGTTACTAGCTTGAGTAAATATAGTGAAGCTTTTTTTTTTCTTTTTCATTTTTTGGACATGCCATAATGAAGCATTTGAAGTTGGACTATGTCTATATGATTATGTATGTGTGTATAACCGGACCTAACATTTGGCAACATTACATCAGCCGAATCAAAATGGCATGTCTTTGAGTGCCGTATTTAACAGCAAATCATACCTGTCCCGGTGTCCCAATCATCCACTCAGTTTCTTGGTTTCGCAGCCAACTACACTTCACTACCGTTATTTCATATATTATTCTTCTGTTGTGTTAGCAAGGATCACGCAACTCTGCTACTGTTTCTCTAAATAAAGAGGATTGTCGCATACACAAGCCTCACTGCCTCATCAACAAAGGACCAAACATTACAGGAAATATTCCATCAATACAGCTAATAAGATTAACAATCGTACGTTAAATTTTGCATACTTTTTTTCATTTTGAATATAATCGGAAATTAAATATTTTTGTATTTTTAATTGTTAATCTTAATTGATAATTTTATGTTATAAAAAATAATTATTTTAATTTTTTTAATTGAGTAATTTTCTATTTTTAATTAAATTATTATGCAAAATATTTTACATCATTATTATTATAGTAGACTTATATTTTCTTTAACTCAGAATTATAAATAATACATTTATACACATCAATATTTTTTAATTTGGCCATGTGATTGGGTAGAGAGTTGGCTTAATAACAAATAAACAAAACCAATTTTTTCAATAAATTAATTCATACAAGTAAGAGCATCTAAAGATGAGCTCACATATTATGTCTTCTGACACAAAAAGAAAGTGGCAATAGTATTTTGAGTTATTTAAGTATCTAATTTTGAGTTCAAATTTTGGATAACATATATGAAAAATAAATGTAATCACATTAAATTCTTGAAAGAGACACTCAATAAGGATTAAGAAATTAATCGAATTTAAAAATTCACAAAAGACATAAATATAGGTACATAGAAATCAAGATTAAACAAAAACAAAGAATATATGGAGGTGTACTATACACTTACATTAATTCTTATTTTTAATAGGTAAAATATCATTTTTATCCTTAGCATTTGGCATAAATTCTAAAAAAATCTCTAACATTTAAAACATTTTATTTGTATCTCTAACATTTTAAAATTGTATCAATTTTATCCCACCTTAAATTCTATTAGAGTAGATCCTAATAATTTACTCTTTCAACTGCAAAATTAATTAACCAACAACTTTCTAGATGCAATTTTTACCATAATCATACTCAAACAACTAAAAAATGATAAAATTAGGGTGAGAAAGAATAAAAGTTCCGTGTTTTTCATTTTTGGTCTTTATGTTATGTTGTGTGAAAAATAATATTGTGCATAAATGAAGTGGATATATCACTTATAATATTTTAGTGTTGAAAACTATTATCTATGTCTATGATTTTGTTCGTAAGAAAAAATATACGTAACCAATAAATCAGTCAACAAAAAATAAAATATTTGTAACTACTGTTTATAGAAAACCCATAATAGAAATCATAAAACATTCAAAATTTAAAGGCAATCATTAGCCAATTTTATATTTTTTAAAAACAGAAGATCCGAAATCTGAAAAACAGAACATCCAAAACCTAAAAAAATAGAACATTAAATTTAAGTTATTGGCTAACTTTTTATTAATTATTTTAGAAATATTTGACATCATAATAAAATCGATACATTTTAAAACGTTTAGAATACAAATAGAATATTTTAAACGTTAGAACCTTTAACACATTAGGAACAAAAACGATAATTTCCGGTTTTTGATACATAAATGCGCATGTAAAACTGCGTTAACTCATACCGTGTTTAATGCAAGATATGATTATTTACTTTGCATCTGAGTACTATAAATTTAGGCTAATATACGTCACACATACGCGCTATGATTCCCTCCCAAAACTCCGCCACTCAAAAACCACGCAGGCAGGTATTCTATTTCCATCTCATGCAATAACCACCTCTGCTTCCTCTCTTTCTCCAACTCGATCCACTTTCCCGCCGATGTCCACCCTCACCGATCGCCGCCGTGTGTCCCCGGACCTCGACCTCGACACCGCAGAGCCTCTCACCTCCCAGCCTGAAACTGACACGCCTCCGATCAACAGAAACCGTCGCGTGACCGGAAAAAATAATGGCCTCCGGCACCGCCCGTCTCGTCGACGATCTCTCACCAGAGACATCGGCCACGTCGCCGCCGAGACCTACTTGGTTACTCGCCTCACATTTACGCTTCTTCAGTACCTCGGGTACCTTCTACAACTTTCTAAGTTGATAGTGAAATGCTTCATGGATTCGGAATTTTAATTATTATGACAATTGACAAAGGATTCGTTAGGTGTATTGTGACGTGACGAATTTTAGTTACTCGTGTGTAGTTTTGTGGTGTGTAGACGATTTTTCAATTTTTGATTTTCAAATTTTTCATTCAGGATTGGTTACCGCTGGATTACGCAATTACTTGCCCTTGGATGTTATGCCATGCTTCTTATGCCTGGATTTCTACAAGGTTTGTTTTAATCTTAGATTTAATTTAATTGTGATGTATTTTTGACCCTAAAGATCTAATAATCAATCCTTTTCTTTTAGGGAAAAATTAGGTAACCATAACTTTGGTAGCCATAATAGCCAAAACCTTCCTATTTTAGCTTTTATTTTCATTTATTGATTGATATTAAATTAAATGTATAATATTAGATGTTATAAATTTGTAATTACAGATGTTGTTTATATGAAATTATAGATGTTAAGTTAAATATGGTAACTTGGATTATGACTACCTATCATTACTCTTTTTTTAATGTATATTTATTTATTGATTTTTTTAAAAAAATTTACTTTCTACTGTGTTGATCATTGAATGAGTTTAGTTTAACATGATATGGTTTTAAGGTTATTCTGGGAATAATTTAGTATATCTTAAGCTTTCTAATTTTAATTAGGAAGCTTAGCTTCTTAGATATTATCTTGCCCATTCTGTTTTAAGTAAAATAGATATCCCCCAAGGATAATCTTGCTTTATCATGTTCTGGTTCCATTATTGACAATGTTGATACTTGGTTCTTCCTTTGCTATGTGCTGCCATCTGTCCTTCCGTGCTAGGTGGAAATCTACGCAGGACATTTTTTTGGCAGCGATATTAATAATGGAAAATGGATCTGTTGTTTCGATGTTCATTTTCTTGTTTGTTTGTTTGCTTTCTTTTATTTTCTTCTTAATGTTGATTTGCTGCAGTTGCATACTATTATTACTTCACTCGTAAGGTAAAGCGAAGCATTGTTTATGGTGATCAACCAAGAAATAGGTAATTTGAAATGCTTGTAAATCTATGAATCTAACGTGTGATGCAAATTCCATGTATTGTGTGTTTGTGCTTAATATTCTTTGTAAAAAAAATTTTCAGGTTGGATCTGTATTTACCTGCTGATATTGATAAGCCTAAGCCAGTTTTAATATTTGTAACCGGAGGAGCATGGATTATTGGGTGAGTGGTTTGAACTATCTGCATAATTTATTTTAGTTGATGTGTTAATATTATTTTGCCGGGCACTCCTTTCTTATCCTTTTTCATGTTAAGCATTTCTGTCTCAACAATGGCGCACTGCTTTTGCTTCAATTAAGCAGTATATTAACTGAATCTTAAAATCATACCAAAAAGTGTATTACTTTGTTGTTATAACAGTCAGTCAGAAATCCTCCTCATTTTCTCATGACCAAGCTAATTGGTCATCATGAGATGAAAACAATTTAGTTGTGTTTATGATTTGACACACTAGTGTCAATTAATTGGTATACTGTATAGCCGACCCCACCTCCTGGAAAAGGCTCTGTTGTTGCACCAATCTACTTTATCTTTGAAAATTAAAGTGGTTTCTGTTGGATTTTGATTTAGGTATAAAGCGTGGGGCTCCCTTTTAGGACTACAGTTGGCAGAAAGAGACATTATAGTGGCCTGCATTGATTACAGGTATCTGGTCTCAGTTCCAGCAGTGCAAGATTGAGTCCACAATTTTCCTTTGGTCCGACTTGCTCTGTGTTTGAGGTATTTCAATGGACAAATTGGGTGCATTTTGTAATCTACCTTTAAGGGAATTTACTCAAAGCTATTTATAACAACAATTTTCTTCCAGAGGCTATAGCTTTTTCTTTCCCAAACATAAAATGCTGTTCAGGGGGGCATGCATATCTTGTGTTGTTTGTTGTTTTCTAAAATGTTGGAGTAAAATAGCATCACACTTAGGATAAGCATAGTCGTTGTTGTCAGTTAACATCTTAAACAATTTAATAGCTTTGACTTTTATAGATTTGCTGCATACTAGAACTCAGCTTTCTTTTAGATATATTGTCACATTAATATTTATTACTTAATATATCTTCATTCACATGGGATGCAGAAATTTTCCTCAAGGAACAATCAGTGACATGGTAAATGATGCTTCTCAAGGAATTTCTTTTGTCATAAATAACATAGCTAATTATGGAGGTGATCCTAACAGGTGACATGCTACCATATGAGATACATTTCCCATACCTTTAGACATTCAACTTTCAGATTGATATGTTTTCCTTTTGTTAAATTTTTCACAGGATATATTTGATGGGGCAATCTGCTGGTGCTCATATTTCTTCTTGTGCTTTACTGGACCAAGCAATCAAAGAAGCTGGAAAAGGAACTAAAGTTTCTTGGAGCATTTCCCAGCTAAAAGCTTATTTTGGTTTATCTGGAGGGTAAGTTGTTGTGTGACGTAATTAGCATTTCATGGGCATAGACCGAGTTATGGGGAGTTTTTCAAATTCAATAATATATTTAAACATTTTTTTTCTATGTTGTCTAGAAAACATGGACGGAGTTAATAGGATTTGTTATGGTTGAGATTTTTCCCATTTGGTCACATTTGCTCATCGTTTCACTGAAGGACAAATATTTTCTTGCTTATGTTCCTAGACAAAGAATCATTGAAATATCCGAAACCCTTCTTCCAATGGAAAGCACTGGTGGTGACTTGTGACTCTTAAATATGATTGAATATAAGGGCAACATCCTTCTGTTTTGTGATAGCTGGTTTGATTATTAAATCAAACTATTGAACTATTCTGTTAGCATGTCGCTATAGCGTCTCTGCTGCAACTACCTAGATTTGCTAGGGTAGGCTTTTGAGCTTTGATACAGCGTGTTTTACCATCAATTTTCCTCAGTAGCTGATTAATGCCACAGAAATAACATAGAAGGGATTAGGGAATGACCCCTATGGACGCTACCTGTGAAATATATGCACCATTTATCCTAATAACCTATGGGCATAGAGATTTAAATGTTAGTGAGGGTTTGAACATTAAGATGATTTATGATAGAACACTATGACATCATTTGATCAATGTAGCCTAGGCCACCTAGAGGAAATAGGATTTTTTGTTGAGGTGTTTCATGTTGTAAAGTGATAGAAAATTGGTGGAGTCTCTTCATTCGAAAATTGGACTATTGTTCCATAAGCCTTTCCATGGTTTTATCAAGGCAACTTGATTGTAAGAAAGAAAAAGAAAAAGAAAAAAAACATAACGGGGTTGTTTCAGGCTGGTTTGGTAAAGAACCTGTTTTTCTCAATTATGTTCCCTGACCACTTGTTATGTATATGTCAAAGGTTCATCTGCTAACCCTTTCAATACATGTCTACAGATATAACCTACTGGAATTAGTTGATCACTTCCACGATCGTGGCCTGTATCGTTCTATTTTTTTAAGGTATGTCCCAAAAAAAAACCGCTATATCTGTAAGGCATTCAAAGATTTTTACCTCCTTACAACTTTGATTTACTTTACAGTATCATGGAAGGTGAAGAATCTTTGAAGAGATTTTCTCCTGCAATCACAATTCAAGATCCAAGCATCAAACAATCCATTCCTCTCTTGCCTCCTATATATCTTTTCCATGGAACTGCTGACTATTCCATACCATCAGCTGCAAGGTTAGTATATAAAGTATAAACTTGAAATTCACGTGTCTTCTAATGCATTGCAACAAATACTAGAATTTTTTTTGATATATTTTCATTAAAAATTCTGGTGGCTGTTGGTTGTTTGTGTCCTATATGGATACACGGATTTAATTAAGTTTTAAGATAGCTACATAAAGTTAGAAACTACCCAATGCCACCCTCTTCATTTGCAACCTTGCACGGCAGAGGCAGAGTTTGTTTTGTTTACTGTTTTTACCACAGAAATAGATAAAATTATGCTATTAGCCGCCCTTTCATTTATACCTTATGTTATTTCTATGGATAGAATACCATGAATGGGGATGCTATACTTTATAAATGAAAACTTCAATTTGTTGAAAAGAAAAAATATGTGATAGGTTATAGTAGTAGATACTCCTTCCACTTACCAATGGTATGGGGTTTGAGTCTGAGGTACAGTACAGAGTCATGCCCCCCATAGAACTCCAATGCTCAAAGAGGATTAGCTTCAGTAGTTTGCTATTTTTTGTTGGCTGAATTTTAACAAATATTTACATCAAAGAGTCAGTGTTTTTTGTTAATATTTTAGCACTAATACGTTATTGATTGCAGTGAACGGTTTGCCGAGGCTCTAAAGAAGGCAGGAGCAAATGTGGAGCTGATTCTATATGATGGGAAAACTCATACAGATTTGTTCCTCCAAGTAAGTGAAAAGATATGACAAATACTCTTGGTCTTTTATTTAAAAACTCTTAACACAAACATTTCAATCATTCATTTAACTGCAAGTATAGCAAAGGAAGGAATGTTTATGATAGTTCACCAAGTGTCCTTTCCTCTGCTAACAATGAGCTAATTTCTCAACCATGCTGTGTTCAGGATCCGTTGCGAGGCGGCAAAGACGACCTATTTGATCATATAGTTGATGTGATACATTCCAAGGACAAAGATGCTGTTACAAAGGGTAAAGTCCCACCACCAAGAAGAAGATTTGTTCCTGAGATTTTATTAAAGTTGGCTCGCAAGATCAGTCCCTTCTAAGCTTTCGCACCTTTCATGGTCCTCATCATCTATTGGCCTTTCTCTCATTCATCTTGCACTTGATTGAAACAAGGGCAGCTCAAAAAAACCAGAACTAAATCCAAAACCAGAAATCAAACCATGCTCACCCTTAGTTGACACGTTTTTCATCCGCGTTTGTTGTATCTTTTATGTATATACCTCAACATTTCATTGATTCATCATACTTTTATCGAGAAAGTCTGAGATTCCTATTATTATTGATTAACCATATTTCTTCTTGTTACAGCTGTATTTACCTGTATTTATCACCATATGTTATATTATAGGAAATGTTTCAAGTATACCCGGGAACACCGATGTTTCTGTGTTTTCCGCCGTTGATCTTAATTATATATATATTTTATAATTAAAATCAATTAAGATCAATGTTTAAAAACACAGGAACACCTGATTCTGAGGTATACCGGAAACACTTATATTTATGTGCTCTTCCTTGCTAACAGATTAATTTACTTAGCGTATCCCTCTTCCTAAACATCAACATATCTCCTTACGCCCCCACACAATAATTTTTTTTTATTGGTTATAGTCATGGTTTCTTAATACAAGTAATATGTGTAATATATTTTAAATAAATAATTTCTATACTAATAGAATAAAATCAATATAAATAAATAAGAATTTGAATCATCCAAAAAAATACAGTCAGAGAAACCTTATTTGCACAATTTCATTCCACTCGCAAAAGAAAGAGTACAGATTTTGGTGTCAATGATTAGAGGAGATTTATTTTGGGTGACTAATGATAGAGGAGATTTGCATAATCTCAATTTTTTTTTTTTTTTGTTTGCACGCTTTCTACAATAAATTAAATCAACACTTGTTATTATGAATTATGATTTACTTATTTATTAATTAATATTAATATATTATTGCTACAGTAATTTACCTATACATAATTTACTATATTTGGTCTATAGTTATCGTGATATTTAAAAGTATTGATAAAAGGTGTGGTGTAAAATGATTAAGCCAAAAATAATTAAATTACTGGCTAAAAATATCGGATAATATAAATTAAAATTGTTGAACTTTTAGTTTTTTTTTCGGTAAATAATGTTGCACCAAGAAAAATGTATTATTAGTTTAATTTCTCTAGTTTTAATGATAACTAGGATATTGCCCCCGCTTTGCGCGGGTGACAATTTTATTTAATTTAAGCTAATATATCATTTTTAAATTTATTAGTGTATCAATTATTTAAAAAGTATTGGAAAAATAATTCTAGTATAGTATATTATTTACTATTTTAATTTATAATTAAAAAAAAATTTAATTATGTATAGAATAATTATAAGTTATATGAAATATATAAATTCTAATATAATAAACAATAAAAAATAACAGTTACGTCTAAATATATACATAAAATTTAAGGATAATTTAAAATTCAATTTTTTTAAAATCGAACATTGTATTGCCCATTACAAACTATTAAATATTTATAATGAGCTTCCTCATATCACGACATATCTATAAAAATTTACAATATCATTTTACCTCTTTATTTCTACATACCTTTTGTTTTTACTATAAATCCTAAACTTGCAACTCTTTTTCTTCAATATACCACCATGCTTAATGTTAGTCTCAAATAGTTTAACCACCTAAGCCTGCAACTCTTTTCACATCTCTTGAACCCTGCAATTAAATTAAATTTTCATTATTCTTGATAGACATTACTATTCAATTATTACCTTTCTGTTTGGTTTTACTTGCAGCTGCACCAAATGTAATGCCTACTATTTTGCCTACATTATTATTCTTGCCCGAACTACCACCAGTTCCATTGTTTATGTCATCTGAGGAAAAATACAATCAAATTTAAAAGCTATAGCAATTGTTATATCACCCTAAACGATAACTAATTTTTAAAGTAATTAAAGATCAAAGATACTTGCCTACATCAGATGCTCGTAATCTGATAAAGAGATCTTGGCCAGCAACAGAGAACTTCTTCATGTCTAAGAGTTCATCACGCCACATAACACAACCAGTCCCTCCATTTGTGATCTAAATATTAGCATAGGCAGTGAGCAATTTTTCAAGCACATAGCTTCACATTCTTGAAGAGTTCTGCTTTTGTTCACAAACACTCTTGTTGTTTCTGGTGGTTCTATATGTTGCAGCTTCAGAAACTTGTCTCTCCTACAATC
>JASCZI010181332.1:68350-118289 GCA_036250425.1 Stylosanthes scabra | reverse complement strand
ATCAAAATTTATTCTTTTTCAAAATAAGCGTCTCGAAAGAATAAATCGATCCAAGGGGGCAATTTGTTATTCGAAAGTAAAGATTTTCGAAATCGAAGGGAGATGTTTGGTCTTTTTAAATCGAGAGTGATATATATTGTGGTGATGGTCTTGAAAGAGTCATTTAAATATTTTCTATAATGCCGTATCTCGAATTTGAAGAGAAGTTTCATGAGGAATTGAGTTTTATAAAATTTGACTAAGTCCAAAGCTTTGAAAATTAAGAAGGAAAAATCGAGTTTTGCTTTCGAGTTTTATGTAGGTCGAAGGAAGAGTATTTGAAATCATGGACGGTTAGGAAGCAAGCGAGATTTTAGGAAGCAGTTACCAGGAGTTGATACGAGAAACCTGAGAGCGGGAACGGTTAATGCTTCAAGTTTTACATGTGGCAGATCAGGATTGGATGGAAATCTCTATAAATACGAGAAGATTATATTGAATCAGGGTTGGAAATTTCATACTTGGATACTCACTAGACATCACTCACATCCACCGAAGCGGCTTTCTGAGTCTTTGTCATAGTCCAGTTTTCTGAGTAGGTTCCATCCACGCCATTTTATTTTTCTTGTTGCTGTTCTTTTAATGTTGTTGTTTTCCTTCTTGATTATTTACTTGTTGCTGTTTCAATATAATTTGTATGTTTGAAACTATTACACTTCGAAATTCTGTAAAGTGTTTTCAGTCTGCTTCTAGAGTTGTTTTTTTTTTTCTTTTAATAAAAAATTATTCCAAAATTCATAACTTTTGATGCACTTCATTGATTGGTACCCATAACCTTGTTTCTAAAATATAATCTTGTATGTGTTTTTGGAAAAACATAAAACCCGTAAAACACATTGTTGTTTAGTTTATTATCCTTAATTTGTAAGTGTTGTAAGCCCCTTAAAAAGGAGTACAAATAGGAGTCAAAGGTAAATCTTATCTTAAAAAAAGTTAGCTAATTTTAGTTAACTAAAAATTAATTCCTGTACTTTTTTTAGGTGTTTATTTTTTTTTTAATAATAGTTAAAGTAGTTAAGAATTCTAATGAGTCAGTTTTAAAAGTTTAGATAAATTTAGCATTGATCATATATATTATCACTGAAATTGGAAAATGATATATCCAAACTATTCAAACGCTTATACAGCAAGCTAATTAAGTTATTTATATATAGACACCCTAAATGATTGGCAGTCTTGATCATGACCTACCCTTAATTTAAATCCATAAACATGCATGTGTATATCTTCAAGTGAACTGTCACTAAGATCTTGTTAATGTTGCGTATATCGAATAAACTATTGTTTGACTCAGCAAGGTATTATAGTCTTCTTAATTATTAGTTACAATTTCAATCAGCAAGCTCTTGAATTGCACCTTGCAGGGCCAAAAACAGCTGCTAAATTTACAAATAAATGAAAGCATACATAAATAGTTGGGAAAGGGAGTGTCCTTGTTGAGTTTAGTTGGGAAAGGGCTGATTCGAAGCCATTGCCACAACGGAACAGATGAGATCTGCGCCGGAAATAAGAGAAACCACTGGAGCTTAAAACGTTCTGTTTTGTGACAGCAATTTATCGACGACGATGGCTGTGGTAGGCAGAGGTACATCTCGAAAGGCAATCTGGGGAAATCCTCGCCTCCAAAGGTTTCTCGACACGAATGGAGGCTTTCGACAGGGAATTATGTTTGCGTAGATCCTTTTATTCCCAGATTTGGCTTTTTAGGTCGTGGATTGAGGAAAGTTGCATCTGAGTTGTGTCGTCGTTGGGCGGTTATTATGGATGAATTATTATTCCCAAATGAGTTGTTATATGTGAACTTGTTTATATGTCATGGAGCTAAAATCAATTGTTGTTTGCATATTCTTGGTGGTTGTTTTTTAAATCTTCGCATCTATAGTTCCACGTTGAAGGCATTTGGCTTTTGATTGGACATCATAGTTGGGGCTATGGTTTCAATTTAATTGGGGCAATGGATTTTCCGTCTTTTCATGGGTTACCTTTGAATCATTCTCGGCTCCCTTGGAATGTAGGTTAATGATGTAGTACCGGTCCTAATGTAAGAACCCGCTTTATCGCTACGCTTTTCTTTAGGTCACGGTTTTGGCCGGAACGCTTAGAACAAACGACTTCGATTGCGCTTGCTTGAAATAAATGTTGAATGATGCTAAAATATAGCTTGGACGATGATGATGATGATTCTATAACGGTATTGCTAAGCTAGAGCTACGCTTTTGCCTTACGGCACGGTTTTATCGGTTTTTACTAAAATGCGCGTAATTTCGGAAACGAAAATTTTCCGAAATTCGTATTTGAGCATGGAAGCCCTTGGCCGTGTACTTCAGCCCTAGAATGACCAAAAATAAAATAATTATCCATGGTCATTAGGTTTACTTGTTGGTTACTCATAAAAAAGTTACCATGAATAAAATAATATTACTTTTTCTTACCACATTTTTACTCCTATTTGTTGCATGGCCTCAAGCAATGCAAAGCCAATCAACCTCCTTTCTTTTCCTTGCTATTCAAAGCTACTCCCTCCCCCTAGCCCTAATCCTCATTCAATTAATCTATTAACCACACCACTAATTCATTTTACCTTCATACAAACCAAATTACTACTTCATACACAAAAATTTCTCTCTAGCTCACTCCCTTGGTCCGAACCCTCTCTCTCTCTTTCTTCAAAGAATTTCCAGAAATTTAACCCTATTAAACACCATTTTAACCATCTCTCTCATCACTTTAAAGATCAAACACATATATTTCACATGAATAACTCAAGAATACTTTGAATGTTCATCAAAGTTCTTGAAGAACCTTAACATCACCACTGCCGAACCAACATCATTTCATCACCATTCTTCTCATCTCAAGCTTCTTATCATCTTCTCTTCATCATCTACTTCATCTTCTTCTTCATCTTCAAGGTAAGTACAAACCCTAGTTCATTCATACAACTAAAATGATGAACTAAAACTCTCTAGTATTTTCTTGTGAAACTAGATCATCTCTTCTCCTTGTGGCCGAACCATCACCCTTGTCTTCTCCAAGTTTTCTTCATTTTTATCAAAGGTAATGAAGCTCACCTTCATTTCTTCTTAACCGAGGCTATATTGGGGTCTCATGGCTCATGTTTTCTTGTTTTCAAAAATAAAAATACTAGCTTTTGAAGTCCAAGCACATGGTTAGAGCAAGCTCAAGAGAAAGGCTAAGGAAAGCTATTGAAAGTTGGTTGCTTGATAAGAGTTTTGGTGATTTAAAAGTGAGCTTCACCCTAAGGTAAGGAGTTAGGCTTAGATTAGCTAAATATGTGCTATATGAATGCTTGCTTGCTTGAATGCTTATGCCTAATGCTTGCTTGAATATTGCTTAAAAGCTTTGCTATAAAAGATGGCCTATGGCCGAATACATGCTATTACTCACAAAATGAGTATCTTGATTATCAAAATGATATATGATACTATATGCTTAATAGCCGAGAGGTTATCACCCTTGGGACAAAGATTTTCATAAAACTTAAGCTGCTAAATCGGTTATAAGAAGTAAAGATATTAAAAATGATGTTTTTATGAAGTTAAGGGAAAAATGGTAATATAAATGGCTTAATGTATTTTCCAGAAATGAAACATGAACAATAGTGTATAATATAAGAGTTTTCGGTATAAAACTTAAAAGATTAAGACTAAGTGGTAAATTAGTAAAACTAGTAGGTAAAAATTGGGTAAAGAAGGGTAAAAATGTCTTTTAAGAAGAGTGTTTTCAAAAATGTTTTAAATGGGGGTATAATATGTGTCTAATGAACCTAAATATGAAATTTCACCTTAAAATAATAAAGTTACCTTAGGTAAATAAATTAATTACTTAAACTAGTTAAAATCGAACCGGGTTTGGGTTTCTAAGGGTCATTTAGAAAATATCTTTTTACAAACTGTTTTTGTCACACATAAATAAAGATGTTATAAAAATAATAAAACTGGTTTGGGCTCAAAAGGACTTAAAATGAAAAAGTTATAAATTATTTAGTAAACTAGGTTAATTCGGAAAATATGAAAAAGTAATAAGGGTAAAATGGTCTTAAAAGCTAAATAATAAGTGAAACTGATTTAATGGTGAAAATAATGGTATTTTAAAAGAGTAATGGCGCTGGTTTGAGTTAAAAATATTAAAAGATGAAAAAGATACTTAATTTATACTAACTAAGTTAAAACCAAAATGCTAGAAAACTCCTAAATTAGAAGATAATAAGATATTCGTAATTAATCCTTAAAAAGTAAAAAGATAAGAGATAAAAGAATATAATAAGTGCTGGAATATCATAAAATATTAAAAGACACCAAGAAAATATTATATACGAATATAGATAGTGAACCGGTTAAACCGATGAGCTAAACAAGTGAAAAGAAGCTAAACCGGAGGCTAAGATTATCAAGATGATATAAGCTCCGAGGTATAAGATGAGAGTACGCTAAAATACATAAGCTATCATATTAATTAAAGTCCCAAGGTGTTGTTATATATAACCTTAGATGTGACGGTTAGTACCGATTTGGTTTGGTCGGCGATGGTATGGGACACGACGATCGAACCGGGTTTCTTTCTTGGGAATGGTTCATGGTTCTGGAGTGGTTTAATCCCTTGAAATGGATTGTTCTGACAACCGAATAAGTATCGGTCCTATCAGACTTGCGTCACTGTCAGACCGGTTGGTTCAACTAAGTCATGTAGACCGAAGGCTAATTCCGGCTACAAAATGCTACTCTGGCTAACGGTTTAATGAAATGAACCGGTGAATGCTAAAGGCTATGTTATGATAAGATTCTTATGCTAATGCTAAATAAATGCAAGGGCTGGGTGTCGTCTCGCTTGTCTAATGAATAAGCTTAAAAGCTCACTATCTAGAGGTTGTAATGATCATCCTGTTCCTCACTGTCGATGCGGTTCCTTTTTATATGCTTTGGTGACGGGATCCTCACCCTTTTTGTAAGTACATGGGGTACTATTATGAGACACGCTTCGTTGGGGGAGTTGCGGGCCACTTTGGATCGGACGGGATCCACGACATTTGACAGTGAGTGAACCATACTTGGGTATATCCCTAAGTAGTCGTCAGGTGCAGGAAGTAAACCGACGCATGATCTCATAGCCTGCATTAGGACCAGGCATGCATCATATTGTGTGTTGCATTTGTGTGTGATTGCATATTATTGTTTGTGTGTGCTTTATTTTTCTGCTTTCCCTACTTGACTACTTGCTACTTGCTATTCTACGTGACGTCAGCCCCTAAGATAGAGTAGTTGCCCTCGTGATACCCCGAGCTGGGAACCTTAGGTTCTCACCCCTTTCTTCTTACACTACGCAGGATTTCTTTCTCTCTCTTATCCCTTCGCTACAATTAGACCGGTTGCACCTCGTCATCCCCGCTCTGCTAGCTCTCCGAGCACTTCTGTTTCATCCGGTTTTAGCGGAAGCTTTCGCTGGGAGCCCGAAAGGTCCCCTCGTACACCCTTGCCACCACCTGCTCCGATGCCTGCACCAGGACCTGTGTATCCCATCCCTCGCACCCCGATGTCGAATGCGAGGCGTGACCGTAGCTTGTTTTCCCACAGTCGTGTGGCTCCCCCTACTCCTCCCTCTCCTTCTCCTAGCGATGAGGAACCTTCTGAGGGTACAGTTGATCCGGTAGCCGATTTGGAAGGCGACCTAGAGGAGCCTTATCTTGAGGACTTCGTTTATCCCGCTGGCTACGACGCGTATTCTTCTAATGCCTCCCACAGTTCTGAATGGGAGAGTGTCAGCGCTGGTTCCGCACCATCCAGTCGTCATTCCTCGGATGATTCATCGGGTAGTGGTTCTATAGGCTATGGTGAAGCCTCTAGCGGATCGGCGAGCGACTGTGCATCAGATGATGATCTGGTGAACCGTCATTTCGCTAGGACATTTCCTTAGCCGCTTGAGTGATGTGGTTCGAGTTGTAGTGCCTCACTAACCGTTAGTTACGGTACGAGGCTTAGGCTAGCTAGTCAGGCTAAGCTCAGCTAGGTGACCTTAGTTGGGGTCGGGCTCAGCCCGTAGGGTTTAGTCTTGAGTTGTACTTTCCTTATTGTACTTTTCTTTTCGGTTAGAAACTATGAGTCAGTTGTATTTTCCTTTTTGGGTATTCCTTGTATCATGAACCTATGTTGTGCTTTCAATTATATGGATTTCCTGTTTTATATATATTTGTTAATTATCTGTTATATTTATTTGTGATCCGAAGGCTATTCGATCGTTACCACTACGTTACATCGCGACGGGCTTGTAAGTTTTAGAATTTTAGAGTTAGATTTTTAGTGACATCTTCGGCCGTAGGTGTGATCATGACATACCGAAAGTTGGAGTGTTACACCTAATGTGAAATTTCATGTTTTATCTCCGCAGTTTGTGTTCTTAGGCATTGTCTTGCTCATTCGATCTTGAGAGATGCTTGCTTTCAATTAATACTCGATTTAGTTTGGGTTTAAATGGTTGTTCTTTTCTTTTTCTTTTTGATGGCGCGCTGATTGTGATGGTTGCGGCAGGGTGTTGGTTTCATGGAAGGGATTTACTAGCAATCAAATAATTTTGTGCAAGGGCCAACAACAGATGAGGTGTCCAACAACACAGCTTCGGGGGCGGATGGAGTGTTTGGATTTTTTGAGTATGAGGCAGAGTCCATGAGGATTGTAGATGGCGTGGGCTCCTTCGATGTAATCAAATTTACGGGTTTGAGAAGTGAAGACATTCTGAGAATGGAGTTTGTTAATTTGCAAGCTATTTATGACTTCTACAATGAGAATGGACGTATCGAGGGATTTACTATTAGTGATCTAAGGCGGGGCGTAAAATGAAGCTCGGGCCGGAAGGACAAATAATGTGGTATTCCTTTGTTTAATTAAAGGAAGGGCAGCATGGGAGTATGCATACGACCTGAGTGGAAAAAAAAATGAATCCATGCCCTGTTACGCATTGTGGATGCGAGATGAGAATGAAGGTACATGTTGACAAAACCAGCAGTTGATGGTATCTAGCTCAGTTTTTTTATGTTCATAAATATGAACTTTTGGAGGAAAGGTTCTAGGCGCTTGAATATGGGTCTTATGGAAGGAGACTTGCACCAAATTTGCTGTATGAAAAAAACCCAGCTTGAGATCGCCGAGCATATTTCGTACATTTGCCAACCAATGTGGCGGTTTTGACACGATAGGGTTTGAAATTAAGGATATATATAATGCAATAGAGAGGCAAAGGAGGGCTGGAGTGAGTGACGCAGAGTATATAACGAAGTATCTCTGCATTTTGAGGGCTAATGACCAAGCATGTTTTGGAAACACTCTGTGGGCAGTGACAGGTTGTACACAATGTTTTTTGGTGCGATGGTACAAGTTGATATGATTATTGTGTATTCGGTGAGGCATTCATGTGACAATTCGATATGATCTTTTGTGGTCGTATGCCCATGACATCGAGGGAAAAGTTTCGCCAAGTTCAGAGATACAGAAAGTGCGGGAGGGTTGGGCATAATGCTTGACAGTGTGTTGCAGAGCAAAAACGGAAGGCATTAATGGATCCATAGATGCAGGTGCAATGCAACCATTTAGATGCTAGAGTATAATGGAAACAATGGGAGAGGTAGGTCGGAGCCTGTAGTTTAGTATCCATGGTTGAGCAATTTAAATAAGTAATGAACAAAGTGACATAATTCTAATGCGATGTCATATAAGAAGCGTTCGTAGGTTTAGGGTTTGTAATGCATTTTCGAAATTGAGTAGTGACTTGGTTGAGTCTGCAAACTTACTTAGCCATGGTAGGAGATAAAGGTTCAGGATATTAGTTGTGCCTTATTTTTTGTTTTTAGTAT
The DNA here is from genome assembly GCA_036250425.1 of Stylosanthes scabra. Taxonomy (NCBI): domain Eukaryota; kingdom Viridiplantae; phylum Streptophyta; class Magnoliopsida; order Fabales; family Fabaceae; genus Stylosanthes; species Stylosanthes scabra. The sequence continues at coordinate 110,389 of JASCZI010181332.1, read as the reverse complement.
TTTTTTTGTTGGTTTTTTTTTTTTGTAAGGGACCTTGTTTGGTGACATCAATTATGTTGTTGTTTAAGCTTGCAATGGCGCATTTTTCATTAAAATTTCTTGGATAATATCAAGGCATGTGTGATCCCTTAATGTAGGATGCATTCATATTGTTGTAAGATATGTTGGATGCCTAAATAATTATCATTAAAGATAGTTCTCTTTAATTTTTTAAATTTGTTAGATCTTCATTATTAATTTTGATATAATTGGTCTATGTTATTATTTTTTTTTATTCTTATTTTTTTTTAATGATAATTTTTTCTTTTTTATATCCTCATACAGAGGGTCCCTGAGTGTGTCAAATTCCTTTTTCGGCTTCGATTTATTTTTTATCAATCTCCAAATATGTCAAACAGTTAGGCAAAAATATGCAACCGGCCCTCTGTTGTTAACATAATGTTCAACAATTGAATGTGATTCCTCTACCAACTTATGTTGCGTTTGAGATGGGTCTGATATACAAAAAGTTAGGGTCAAGGACAATATATTTAATAACAAAAATGTTGTGGTAGTAAAATAAATAAATTTGTTGGAATTGCATGTGTGGTCTTTGTTTTTTAGGATGTGGCCCTTTTAATTAAGCTTGATATATGATGCGACCCCTAGACGAAAAAAAGGGAAGCGACCCTTTTATGTTAAATTCATTTTTTATTAAAAAACAAGCATGTACTTATGTCGATGAGATGGGCCTTCAACCCAAAACATTAGGCTAAGAGTGCATTTATTTTCAGGGACTGAGAGTGAGACTAGGGGATTTGGACTCAGTATTCTGTTTGTTGGTCAGAGACTAGAACTAAAATTTCAGTCCCAGTTCCCAAAATTCTAATAATTTCAGTACCTCCAGATAATGAGGACTGAGAGACTGGAGACTGTGACTGAAACTTTAATAACATTTCTTTTCCCAAATACCCTCACATAATATATTAATTTCCAACTTTGCCCATAATGTGAACTTAAATGGGGTTTCGTTCTTCCTCTTCATTTCACATAGAAACAACGTAAATGAGCACCTCTGGAGACTTGTGGGAGTCAATCATCAGTGGTGCTAGGTGTGATCGAAGGACGTTTCTGGCGCCAGAAAGGAATGTTGCTCAAGGGAGGAAAGCCTCAATTTCTTTGTTATTGTGTGTTTTTCTTCTTTTTTTTGGTGAATCAGGAAAAGTTCATGGAATTTCCTCTTCTTCATCTTCTTCCTCAAATAGTCTGATAATGAAATTTAGGGTTGGATTAGGATTCTCATTTTTTATTGTTCAGGTGGTGTTATTTTGATTGTTCCTTTTTCTAGCTTAGGGTTTAGGGGTGTTGGTGCTGCTCTTGTGAACCTTGGCTTTGAATTTCTTTGTTTAATTGCATATTTCCTCTTCTTTATATGTGTGATTTATAAAATTTTTATTCAACATACTAATGTCTTCAAATATTCAGTTCAATATCTCATCACATGGGGCTTGATAATTAGATAGATAGGATACATAGATCGACAAAAAACATGAACCCTCGATATTCAGATTAGCTGGGTATATAACTTTTGAATCTTCTTTTTTTTTGTTTTGTTTTTTTTTAATCGGCAAGTAGGATCCGTTTTTCCACCTATGTTTCATTGTGGATGTTGAGACAACGTTCTGATTCTATCATATTTACCACACTTATTAAAATAAACCTTACTTTAGGTCAGGAAGTAATATTTATATAAAATCTTATTAGACAGTGCAATTTCAAACTAATTTGATTTGAAATGAACTTTTATTAGGAAAAATGGACCGATTGAAAATGATTAAGCATTACGTTGCCTTTTACCAACCGATAAGAATGAAGCATGATAATATGTTGATCTTTCTTGTTCTTATATTGATTGTGTATTTTAAGAAAAATAATGGTCAATTAGCATAGTGTGGAAGAGTGAATAGTAGAGCGAGAGATGATGCATTAAAACATATTATACGTGAGGGTGATAGAAATTGTGTTTGGGAACTGAGAATGGAAACAAATGTTTTTGCAAACTTTTGTGAATTGCTCCAAACACATGGATGGCTAGTTGAGGATGGGAGTGTAAGCCTACGGTAGTAAGTTGCAAAATTCTTAATTATCTTAGCTCTTATCACAGAAAAAACATATCATACGGGTCAGATTTTGTCAGTCCAGGGAAATAGTCAGTAAGTGTTTTAATAAGTCTTGAGGGCTATTATTCGTGTCCAAAACATTTTATTTGTAAATCCACACCTGTTGAAGAAGATTGTCCAAACCCTGCATGGAAAAAGTTTAAGATATTGTTAATTTGTTTTGTTTGTGTCAGTCAATTCGTGATTCATAGGAATATGTATCTTAAATGTCTAATTTTCCTGCTGAATATAGGGTTGTTTAGGAGCATTAGATGGCACGTACATAGAAGTTACCGTCCCCAAGAGTGATGAGTCAAGATATAGGACAAGAAAGGGTAAGGTTTGTACCAATGTTTTAGGACTGTGTAATCGTGACTTGAGCTTCGTTTATGTACTTAGCGGTTGGAAATGATCTGCATCTGATTCAAGAGTACTCCGAGATGCTATCATGTGTCGCAATAGTCTCAAAGTGCCTCATGATAACGTAATAAAATTCTAACTGATAGTTATTTATCTTCGAGTAATTTTTGAAAGTTATTCTTTACCTTGTGTTGTCTGTGATGTTTATAGATAATTACAACTTAGTTGATGTATGTACACAAATGGTCCTGGGTTCTTAGCCCCGTATACTCATTATCATGTTAGAGAGTGGACGTATGGTTCGTGTGCACCTCGTAACCATCAAGAATATTTTAATAAGAAACACTATTCTACAAGGAATATAATTGAACGATGCTTCGGGTTACTTAAGAAAAGATTGGCGATTTGGAGAAGTCCTTGCTTTTGCCATATCAAAACTTAAAGTCAGATAATTATTGCTTGTTGTTTGCTTCAAAATTTCATTTGGATGAACATGGATTCAAATTCGGAATAGGAATCAAGCATCTCAGATGACTTTGCGCTTGTTGGAGAAAATGTTGCGGCGAACATGATTGATGTTGTTCAGAATACCGTTGAGTAGACGCAAATTTGTGGCAACATGGCAATTGAAATGTATGAAGAGTGGCGAGAAAGTCGTGGTGAATGAATGTCGAAGATTTAGAGTCTATAAAGGATAACATTTGATGTTCCAGCTGTTGAAAAACTAGTTTAATTTTGTACTTGTAATGGTTAAAGACTAGTTGTGTGTTGCAAAGTTGTTTTTGGCTCAGTTATATTTGACTTTGGACTGGGTCACTGATCTTATGAGGGAAAAGAAAAGAATTACCAATATTGATTGGCCCATTTGGTTTCTCCAATAATTATGGTTGTCTACAATCTTTGAACCTAAACTAAGTAAGCATTAACCAGCAATTGATGAATCTGTCAAACTCTCTTGACGTTTATTTAGTTTAAGTTCAAAGATTGCATACAACCATAATTAGAGAAACCAAATGGGCCCATCAACATGGGTAATTCTTTTCTTTTCCCTTATAAGATTAGTGATTCAGTCCAAAGTCAAATATAATTGAGCCAAAAACAACTTTGCAACACACAATTTTCTACCCTCGGCTAGCATTGTTGCCAAAGGAAGAAAAACAGGCTCAATATGAATGCTACGAGAGCAGAAAACAATACCACTTAACCAATAAAGAAGAAATGCAATATGCTCATTATCTGAAACATGTTCTTTATCTTTACCTTTGTTGTTGCAAATAAAGCTCTGATAGGTAGTGGAAGAGAAATCAATTGAGTAGTCTGAGCCTATTGTTGATTTGGGGGTAATCAAAATTTCTTCTCCTATGGGTGGTAGACCAATTATAACTGCAACATCTAGCAAAGTTGGGGTGATCATACCATACGGTGTGTGAACAGTGTGTGTGGTCTTGTCCCAGAAGTATAACGCACCTCCCATTAATCCTAAGTTGACGGTGTAGTTGGCTTTGCTAAAGTGGATCAATTCGTATATATCTATGTGCTTTCAGGTAGAGAATTTTTGAGCCTCAATTCTATTCAGTCAAGACCGATATCCTTCAACATTCATTTTTGGAGGTTCCTGAATAACCTGTTCGGAATGTCAAAGTACCTTATGGGAATGGGTCTTGAAAGGCTATAATTCTTGACAAGAGGTTTTTCAGAAACTGCTACTATTAGCAAAGAAAAGGAATCCATAAATTGTAGTTAGATAATGTGCTTAAATCTAGGATTAAGTCTTAATCTTTAGCTTCCAATGTGTTCACTGTATTAAAAAAAATGCACTGTCAAGCTTCAGAGTACATTTTTGTTTTGAGCTATACAATTCATGTGAAAATCACACATGTATTCCAAGTATAAGTTATGGCAAGATTGTAGTTTCAAGAATCAAAGGGACGTGGAATACAAAGACATATCCACAAATTTGAAAGAAAGGAACAATGAACTCTAATTTTTCTAGTCTCAAAGCAAGTGCATGAACTCTATGCTAAAATCAAAATAATAAACGAATAAATGGAATAAAGAGATTAGAATGTGTGACCCAACTCAAGAGAAAATAGATGCCAGTCTTCAACAAACTCCACACTATCAAGGAAAGAGCCATAAAAAAAAATAGCATTAGGCGCTCCAAGAAGTTGAATATGCTTCCAAGGAATGGTGAATTTGAGGATGTGCTTTGAGAAGGAAAATTATGTACCTCTAAAAAAGAAAAAGGCATAAACTAAGGGTTTTAACAGTACCCTAATTTCTCTCTCCAGCTTGATTTGGAGTTGATGTTTAAATTCTACACTGGGGATACTGTGGCCTGTGGGCTTTGTTAGTAAAATGAGTTTGCTTTTATATATATGTATGCATATTATGCTATTTATAATTATGTATCCATGTGTTTATATAATATATTCAAGCAAATACTAAAAAAACGTATATATATTATTTCAACAACAACAACAATAATAATAATAATAATAATATATTTCAAAAGAGACAATATATTAAAAAACATGTTATTACATGGTGCTATTTGAGTAAATAAACAACTAAGTTTTTTTTCATTTTTACTCATTTTATGTCTTTAAGTGAGAAAACATGGGATATTATGTTAAGTAAAAAATATAATTACACACTAACAGCTAAGCATTGTAAGAACAAACACAAGCGAATTAAAGAGAATTTTCAATATGCAAATGACATGCTTGCTTGCAGTGGCTTTGGATGGAACGAAAAAAAGCAATGTGTGGTGGTTGACAACAAGGATGTCCTTGATGCGTGGTTAAAGGTAGTATTTGTTACTTTTTGAAAGAGTATACAATCCATATTCGTTATGCATATATTAATAATTTTGCTATTTTTTCAGTCACATCACAAAAAAATTTACACTCTCAGTAACCGTTTATTCAATCAACTTGCTGGGATTTTTGGAAAGGACAGGGTGAGAAGCTTGAGCAGCTCAGGTTTGCTGATCATGAAGTTATAATGTTGTGGCGAAGGATTATGAGAATCCCCAGCTGGAGAGGGACTTTTGGGGCTTCACTAATTCTCAAAAGACCACACTAGCGCAGTCCATTCTCAATGGCAATTAGTGAATGGCATTATGCTTTAATATCGGCATAGCCGCTCTTTGCATTGAACAGGTTGTTCTAAGCTTTTTTTTTTCCTTTTCTTTTTATAGGCTCTAGAAAGCAGATTCCTTCTTTACTTCATTATATAAGGTCGGGCATAAGCTTTGGATTCAGATTGCATCTAGAACTAAGTAAGGAAATGAAGGAAAAGATTAGATAAGAAGAAAGAGAGATCGGTGTTTTCGCTGCTTCTTCTGTTTGCAGTGGTCTCGAATGAGCTTAAGGAGCTATTAGCAAGCACATCCAGGCTCTACCTGATCTAAGGGCCAAGTATGTTATCGGGGCATCTAAGACAATCAAAACAAGTGTTCGATGATGTGATTGCAGTACTCCATGGATTGCTATTATCAAATAATGCTCTTATATTATTGCGCTTTTAAGATAGCTTGACTTAAGTATTATTAGTTTGTGTTTGGAGCTTATTTTTCATTGTTGTCCCTAATTAGCAAGAAACATATCTCAAGACTTTGATACAAACTAGGAACATAATTTGTTTTGTAAGAAAAGCAACCCTGTTGTGTTTCCTTTTAAGCTTTAAATTCACCTTTAATATCATGCCTCATTTCCATATTACTTTGATGTCCCTAAATTGTAAGAAATATATCTCAAAAGTTGAGACAAACCAATGACTTTATTTTATAAGAAATGCAACATTTATGTGTTACTCAATTAGCCTCTGATATAAGGTCTTATTTATATTAAACTTTGCTTACAATATATTTAAAATAACTCCTTGATCCAAATTGCATAATAAATAAATGGACTCATTATAACAAATAAGCTATTTTGTGCAGCATGTAACCATTTTATTAAACAAAGTAACATGTTGAAAAGGAATGACAACATTCTATTGAAAAAAGCATATTCAAATTATTCATTAACAACAACAACATTACTTTAAGTCATAATCTTTAACTCTCTTTTTATTTGATTCATTAGGTCAAGAGAAAAATATACAATATTCCACTTGCCCGCAATAACCCTTGAAAAAAATTCAAAACTTTAAAAACAATACTAAAATAAGAAAGATACAAAATACAAAGTCTACAATATACAATTTTCATTACTTTTGTGTCTACTTTTTTATGGATAAGGGAATTAGCTACATGGACAAGGATTTTTTACAGTGTGTTTGGAAACCCCTTGGAATTCAATTCCAGTGTTTGAAATAAAAGTTGAGTAAATGAATCCTATGGAATTCAATTCCATTATTTTCTCTCAAAATCAATTCCAATGCAAATGGGTCTGATTTGGAATTCCATTTCATTGGGATTTCATTAAAAAGATAAAATGTCTAAAATATCCTTAGACCTAATTACTTATTTTGCTTTTCCTCATTCTCCTCCTCATCATAGCAGTAGTACACTCCTCCTTCCCTCGCAGTGTAGCATCCGTTCTTCTCTCCCACCCTCCCCCTCCCCCTCCCCCTCCCCATTGAGTAAATGCAGTACGCTCTTCCTTCGCCAGTAGCATCCGTTCTTCTTCCACCCATTGAGTAAACTGTATATATTTTTCTTTTTTATTTTATTTAATTTTAAAAAACATATGTTAAATCATTTCTTTGTTTGAAAAGCTTTCAGGTTCCTATTTTTATATTTAGAGTTGGTCACTGTTCAATTTTTTTTTTAAAAAAAATTAACTTTTAGACAAAAGAAAAATGGTAATATGTATTTCACGCTTCCACTTTCTATACTTCTTATTATTCTTTTGTTTATTCAAAAATGAATAAAGCTCTTTACTTTGAGGATGTGATCGATCCCCAACAAAGAATTGATGGAATATTCCATTCAATTCAATTAAACTGCAACCAGTAACTTTTTTCTGTCACAATTTTCATTAAGTGTAACTTACTACGGAAATAAAATTATTAGTTTTATTATTTTACATATATCCCATCTCATGAATGGGAAAACTTGTATCTTTTTGACAATTGAGAAACAAATAGATTGACATGACTTACTTTCCTCTAATTCTCCTAGTGTTTAATCTAGAATGTTTTCATTTTGTTATTTTAATTTGAGTTAATAGCCAAACTTTGATACACAATCGTTTATTGCCATATTTGCCAATGTTTATTCTTTCAACTTTTTTTTATTATTCTTTTGTTTTTTTTAAAAGAGATAAAGATGATAATTTAATGGATTAGGTATATTTATGATTTAAATATAATATAATGTTAATCAAGAATAAAATTGTCTAAACATAAATTTCAATTCAATTCATCAACATTCCAAACATTGGAATTCAATTCAATTCTATAATTTTATTGATTTATTCCAAACACAGTAATTCAATTCAATTCCATATCATTAAAAGTTTCCAAACAGGCTGTTAATGAAAATTTATCTCCTTTTTATCCATAGATATTTTCTATTATTCCAATATTACACCTTTCAAGTCTCACCCAAAGAAAACCCTAATTTGATTTTTCTTTTCAGTAACGATGTCATTACTACAGATACTCTCTCCCATTGCTTTATCTGCTTCCCTTCTTCTTTCTCTTATTTCTCTTGTTTTTCAGGTATTTCTTTCTTCTTTTTTTCTCTTTCTCTTCTTCTTTCCTACATTCTTTTTCTTTTTCGTTCTTTTTTTAAATCTTCATCCTTTTTTTCTTCTGCTTTTTTATTGTTATTTTTTTGCTATTTTTTTAATGTTCTTCTTCTTCAGTTTATTTTTCTTATTTGTTTTTTTTTTGTTGCAATCAACCAATTATGTATATTCTTGTTTTCAATAACTTTTTAATGCAAATTAATCTTCTCTCTCAATCATGTACTCATCTCTCCCAATCATGTACTCCGATATATGTCTGTTTCTCCTCTCCTTGCTTCTCATTTTTCTTTTGTTTAAAATTATTTTGTTCCTCTTTGTCTTCTCCTTTTATTTATTTTTTTTGTTTTTATGACTTGTAAATATGAAAAGTTATGTATCAAAATTTTTTAATTAACGCTATAAACCAATGAATATAAAATTGTATTGAGTTTTAATATGTTGTTGTATTGTAGTTAGGTATGAAAACGTTAAGAAGTGATTATGGTTTTTTTCATGTGAATAAGATATGATGTTCTTGTTCATGATTAAATATCATAATCAAAAGTGCAAGGAATTGTTTTTTGTTTATGTATATGGTGATAAGTTATTATGGTCAAGATAGCTAGGAACTTTTGGTCTCTATTTTAAAATTTATTTTATTAGTGGTCTTGTTTGAGTCAAAAGAAATTTTTGAATTTGATGGCTTTGTTCTTTCCTTGATTTCATATAACTCCATGATCGAGAGTATGAAGGATTTGTTTGTTTCGTTTTATGATTAGGAGGTTACTATTTTATTGATCATCCTTGAGCTTTCGTTGTTGTTGTTCTTGTTGCTGAGTTTTTTTTTTATCATTTGTGTTAAATTTAATTAATAATTTGCATTTTTTAAATTGTTGATTAGGAAATAATGGAACCATTGGACCACTCTGAGCGATTTAGAAGATTTATGTTTTTTTATTTTATGATTCAGATTGAGCTTGAGGTAATTACGATAATAATTTTGATGTTTGTTTTTTTCTATTTGAGAAATATGAGAAGGCGACGTTTGTTGATTAGGAATACAGAAATTATTACTAATCCCTTAAGACAGGATGTTTTAAGAATGAGTGTAGATGCATTAGGAAGATTACACGAGTTACTTAAAGTTCAGTGTGGATTAAGCGATGAATGTCGTGTAAGTATACCTGAGCAAGTATTACATTTTTAATAATACTAGCTTATCATAAAAAGAATCGCACACTACTTCAAGTTAGATTTTGTATGTTAGGAGAAACAATAAGTAGATATTTCAATAAGGTGTTGTCATCAGTCATACGTGTCCAAGGAATATTGTTTGCAAAGATTATTCTTGTTTCAGATGACTGCATAGATCCCAGATGAAAATGGTTCAAGGTAAATATAGTAAATAACTATAGTAGTAGTTTTGTGTTATCTATAATTATGTTTAGAACTAATCTTAACTCTTCAATTTCTTTGGTTTAGGGTTGTCTAAGAGCTTTAGATGAAACATATATAGATGTGACCATCCTTGAAGAAGATAAATCAAGATACAGAACTAGAAAGGATAAAATATCAACCAACGTACTAGGCATGTGCAATCGAGATATGAATTTTGTTTATGGGAAGGATCTGCATCGGATTCAAGAGTCCTTAGAGATGCCATTTAACGTCGTAATAACCTCAAAATATCAATTGGTATGTAGTAGTTGATTTCTAAGTAACAAACACTTTAAGTATTTTAATTTATAGAAATTCTAAAATCCTCATAACCTATCTCTTTTAATTTATAGGGAATTATTATTTAGTGGATGTTGGGTATACTAATTGCAAGGTGTTTCTAGCACCATATAGGCAAACTCAATACCACGTATAAGAATTGGCTCATGGTAGAAATGCCCCTAGAAATTTTCGAGAATATTTTAACAAGAAGCACTCTTCAACTAGGAACATTATTAAGTGTTGTTTTGGTTTACTCAAGAAGAATGAGCAATTTTGAGGAGTCATTGTTTCTATAAAATTAAGACAAAAAATAGAGTAATCGGTGATTGTTGTCTGTTGCAAAATTTCATTCGACTTACTATGGATTCCGATCTTGAGGAGGACATGCTGTTAGATGAGGAACAAGTGCAGTTTGGAGAGGAGCCTGTTGATAGTGAAGCTGATAATGATGAGATGATTGACACTATAGAGGGCAGTAATGAATGAAATGCTTGACAAGACAATTTAGCAAATGAAATGTACAATAAGTGGATGGAGAGCCGAATCAATTAGTCAGTTATTTTTTGATATGTGTGTTTTATTTGAATTATAATAATATGTTGTTATGGATTATTATTGAAAGACCTTTAAATGTAATCATTATTTGGTGTATCAAATTTCTAAGGGTTTTCTTTTAGCACTTTTTTAAAAGTAATCTGCATGTGTATATGATGCTCACTTGAATTTTTTATTGAGTTAATCTAGATTCTAGAGACAAATGGATCGACATATCTGGACTAACGAAGAGACAGAGATATTTGTTGGCTTCATGTAGGAACTTGTGATTGAGGAAGAATAGCTGATGTGGGTCAGTTTAGACCCGGATCTTTTGAGAAGCTTACTGCAAAAATGAATTAGAGGTTTCCTGGTGGTGGCTTTTAAATAAGTCATTGTAAGAACAAGGTTAAGAAGCTAAATGAGAAACATCAATTTGCAGGGGACATGGCAGCATGTAGCGGTTTTGGATGGGATGATGTGAAGCAATGTGTGGTGGTGGACAACACAGAGATCCTAACTGCATATATGAAGGTTAGTATATAAGTTTGATTTTATTTGATGAATTAGTCTTGTTCTATTTGAGAAGTAGTTTTTCCTCTCTTTGATAATCTTGTATTTTTCTTTTTTTGCTAGAAACAAGGAGTAAAGTTATATACTCCAGGAAAGCCTTTTCCCCTTTATCCATGTTTGGAGAAAATATTTTGCAAGTAAAGAATGAACGAAGCTGTTGTTGTGTGCGGGGATGACGCTGAAGAAGAAGTTCAAAAGAATGGAGACAAAGAGATGAACTATGAAGATATGGATATGTTTAACTCATATCATGATTTCAGTGAATCTTGTAATATCCCAATTTTCGGCACTGTCGACATTACCTACGATCGAGATGCCACATTTCCTAACCTAAAAATTCTAACTCTAAGCCGTATTATTTACATCTAAGCCTGTCGGAATAAAACGTTATCGTGTCAAACATAACATATCAATCAATATGAAACGACTTCTTCGGTAAAAAGCGAAGAAATCCCAAGATAATATATATAGATAGTAACGTTATTACAGACTCAAGGTACCACACTGTTACCATGAACTCCCGGCCTGACCTTACAGCGGTCTCTTAAGCTAAGACACGGGACTAAAACAAAAGGAAAACAACAACAACACCATAAGCCTCTATGTGTTAACAAGACAAAGCACTCTAAAGACTCGGACTCAACGATGGCGGCTGCCATACCCCAGATAGATCATAACTCGAAGTGTTATGACCGTCAGATTGTCGGTCTGATGCATCCTCGGGCGAATCCAGTACTGAAGTGTGACCACTACGGATAAGAGAATACTCGGGACGACAATCCAAATCCTCGATGAAACGTCGATAATCCTCGGTAGCATCGATATCCATAGGTAGAGGAGAAGAAGCATGGACTTCTTCCTCGGGATCTTCTTCTTCTGGATCTTCCTCGATAGTATCCTTCTTCCCAACTGAGGGTTCCATCCCTCCAATCTCCTTTTCCTTATCATCTCCTTTGCACATCCAACCTTCGGACGACAGAATGAGTTCCCAATTCTTAGGCATCCTCAGCTTCTTACTAGCCACCCTACTACAGAAGAACTAGTTCCCTTAGTAGACGAAGACGAGAGTACACGTTGAGTTGACGACATTCCCTTCGATGAGTAATGCGGTGTTGGACGTCTAGAAGAACGAGACCTTCGGGTAGATGACTTCCCATCTCTGGAAGAACTCAGAGGTTTATCAGCCATCAGTGCCTCGATAGGGATCTCGTACGAACGATCAGGATCGAATCTAACACTATGGAGAGGATGAACGAAAGATTCATCATCAAAGTGATAGCGCTTGATCTTGAAGGTTCTTAGCTCCGCATCGGCTTTCATATCGTAGTCCTCGAACTTCTCGCATTTCTCGTACAAGTAGTAGATGACGCCACTTCCCATCTACGCGTTGGGTAAAAGAAAGAAAACGGGGTGAGAACCTAAAGTGGTGTTTGGTTTAAATGTTTTCAGTTTTCATTTCCACTGAAAATGAAAAAAAAAAAAGATGAAAACACGTTAGTTTAATTTAATGAAAATTATTTTTATGAAAATGTTTCCAAAATCACGTGAAAACATGGAAACACCAATTCTCTGTTTTTACAATTTTCATTTGGAAACTTTGAAAACATGGTGGTATGTATGTAATTATGTAAGACCCTTCTTCAACTCTCATCACAGCCAAAAAATAAAAAAAACGCATTTTTTTTAAACATATCTTTCTTTATTCCTTTCTGCCGCCTCCATCTTCTCCATTATTCATTTCTGCCGCCTCTATCTTCTCTATCATCTCAGTTTTCTTCAAGTGGCTTTACTTTGTGTTACCTCTATCATCTCCATCTTCTTAGAGCTTCTTCATTTGGTCAGTGCTCTCCTTCCTGCAACCTCTTGCCACTATTCATTTTGGTAAATTTTCTCTTTATAAAAAATGGAATATGTGTTTTTTTATGGAATGATATTTTGTGAATTTTTGTTTCTCCCAATTTTTTCTATTTTTTTCTGAATTATTGTGCTATTTTTTTAAAAGAGACTAGGTTTTACTTTACTTTCACTCCTACTAATAGTTCCAGTAACATTGTTGATATCTCTTTCCTTTGTTGAGTCTCGTATTTAATCGTAGTTGATATTTATTAGCATAATATGTGGAAAAATCTAAAACTGAAGATAACAAAGAATGGTCCAATAAAAATACAAAGGCTTTTATCAGCATATTGTATGAGCGAATGAAAATACAAAGATTAATTCCAACTGCTTGTTGCAGTATACATAATTTTATTAGATTAGAACATGATACAGATAACCTTTTTCGAAAATACTCTATGGATGATATGATTACAGATGAACCTTTTTCCGAAAATAGTGGTGCTCAAGCAAACCAAATTGATTATATCATTATGCATGACTATGACATTTTAAGAAGAGTGGATTTATATATGACATTATGCATGACTATTTGTTCATATAATATTCATTTTAAAATTTTTTAATATATTGAAAACAACTAAACCAAACATGTTTTCAGTGTTTTCAATTTTTTAGAAATTGAAAACAGTGATCAAAACAAACATATTTCCTAAAATCTGAAAATTTGAAAATAAGAACAGTTTTCAAAAAATGAAAATTGAAAATGAAAATAGAAAATATTTCTTCAAACCAAACACCACCTAACGTTCGCAGTCAACACCTAGGTCAATTAAACTATCCTAGGAGCTTACGTCACGTAGGTATAATCCATATATCAAGGGGAAGCAGACAGTTGTTCATAGTAAAGAAAACCAAGAAAACAAACACAAACAAATCAATCAACCTAAATAATGCGACTAACACACACAAGTAAATGCGCAAACAAGTATGATGCATGCCTGATCCTAGTGCAGGTCATGACCTCATGCGTCGATTGGCTTTCCACACCCGACGACTTACTCTGGGATAACTCCCAAGTATGGTTTACTCAATGTCGAATGTCATGGACTCGTCCAAAGCAACCCGTACTCTCCTATGGAGTACACTCCGTACCTCAGGTACGTTGTCATGTAAAGCCCAACTTTACTCATTGACGTAGCAATTAGCAATTAGGGGTGAGTATCCCGTCACCAGTTTTATATAGCGAAAACGCATCGACAGTGAGAAACGAATGATCATCAAGAGCCATTGGGGAGCTACCCCTCAAGCATAGCAATTGCGCAAGGAGGACATCACCCAAGCCCTTGTGTTTCTCAGCCTTTAACACTTCAATATTCAAATCCGGTTCCTTTAGAACCATTAGCCGAATTATTAGTGTAGCCGGAATTAGCCTTCGGTCTACATGACTTAGTTGAACTGACCGGTTTAACTTTGAGCCAAGTCCGATAGTACCGATACTTGTTCTAATTAAACCAATCTGTTTCAAAGGAACAAAACCGACTTATGCCAAATCCGTCCCCAAGAAAGGAACCCGGTTTGATCTCCTCAGTCGACACTATAGTCTATCAAACCGGTGTCAACCGTCACATCTAAGTTTATTTCCTTTAAATTTGGAACTTTGTTATTATTTAATCTTTTGTGCAAAAACTCCAAATTCCTTTCGAGACTAACCCTTAGATTTGATTCTTATCAAAACACGTTATTAGCTTAGGCAATCATGTTTCTTATGAAATTACGTTTTCATCAACATAACTTACACTTTAGTAAATTAAATCCTTTTATCGAAAGGGGATACCTCTTTAGCATTTCAAAACCAAGTCTCTTATTAAAATAGCTTAATTAGATTTCTATCAAAATACTTTATTTACTATAGTTTGGGAATTACTAAATTAAATATTACTTTATATTAGTATAGCTTTCAAAACCGAAAATACTAGTTAGTAAATATAGGATAATTCTCATTGTCTTTCTATAATATATGAAAATATCTCTTAATTTATAATTTTCCAAAAATCATACCTTATAATAAAGTAAATATTATGAATATACTTTATCCAAAATATATTATTCTTTATAGTATAGTAAATTACTATTTCATACTTAGTTTATATATCAAATCTTTTATAATCAAAAGTACTTATAATTAATATAATATAATTTTCAATATCTTTATTTATCTTAAAACATAATTTTATTTGGAAATTTTCAGAACTGAGATATTTAATTAAATTACACTTTTGACCTTGTTAACATTTTCTCAAAAACCCGAAATTACACTAGTTTACAAATTGTCCATAAATAATTCATTTTAAAACATTTTTTACCGGAACCAAATTAATTTGACTCCTAACACATGTATTTACCTACTATAAAATCAGTTTTGAAAAAGACAAAGTTTAAAAGACGATTCTGTCCTTGCTACCATTTCTTTAAAAACCCAAAATGCACTAGTTTACGAAAATATTCATAACTTATTCATTTGAAAACATTTTAAAGTCAAACTAATTGCATTTTGTCACTGACTCATATATCTAACTACATTAAAAACCGTTTTGAAAAAGATAATTTCGAAATGATAGTTTTGCCCTTTCAACCATTTGGCCAT
This sequence comes from Stylosanthes scabra, assembly GCA_036250425.1. Taxonomy (NCBI): domain Eukaryota; kingdom Viridiplantae; phylum Streptophyta; class Magnoliopsida; order Fabales; family Fabaceae; genus Stylosanthes; species Stylosanthes scabra. Next base: position 94,901 of record JASCZI010181332.1, on the reverse strand, counting down.
TTTCTAAAATACCAACTTTTAAATAATTTATTAAGATAATTTTACTTATTAACATTTTTAAGTTCAAGGATAGATTTGGGCTTCTTATATCCCCATAACATCACTTCAAAAACAGTTTTAAAAATAAACTTATTAAAAGACCATTTTGCCTTTTTTACTTAAAATTTCATAAAACACTTGAAAACAACTTTAAAACTTATTTCTTTTCAAATCCAAGCATAAACCAATTTGGTTCCTAAACAATTTTTATGAGACAGAAGGAAATGAGCATGGGTTCTCTAAGATCACAAGCTAGATTAGTCTTGCATTTATCTTCACAAAATAAGAAAATGAAAGTAGGAATGATGATGATGATGATGAGCTCGGCCAAGAAGAGATGTGAAGGAACAAGCTTGATGTTGATGAAAAACCTTGAAGAGTGGTGGTTAGGGTTTCGGCCAAAGGAGAAGAGAGCGTAGGAGCTTGGTGTTGATGTTTCTAAGATGACAATGATGAAGAAGAGATTGAGAAGATGATGATGTATTTTCGGTGGTGATATAGTGGTGCTTAGGGTTTGGTGTTCTTGAGAAAATTCATAGAAAAGTGGTGTTTGATCTTTGTAAATAGGAGAGAAGGTATTTTTGGTGTTTTTGTGAGTTAAAAATCTGAAATGGATTGATGAGAAGAGAGAGAGATTTTCGAATTATGAAGAGAGAGGTTAGAGGATTTTTGGTGATTTTTGTTGATAGTTTTTGTGGTTTTTTGTAAGAATGCAAAGTGAAGTGTAGTAGGGGCTTGGTGTAGGTAAATTTATGAGTAAATAAATTAAATAATTTTGTGAAAGGAGGGAGGAGGCCACGGCTGAAGTGGGGAGCAAGTAAGCACATTTTTTGTTTGTTTTTGTATGAAGGATGGGGTAATTTTGGTGGTGTAAAAATAAATTAAAATGATAAAATAAAATAAATGTGAGATAGGAATATATTATTATATTGATAAAGGTAGTGTGAAAAGAAGAGGGAAGAAGCTTTTACATGTATTTAGGCCATGCAACCGATAGGAGAAAGCTTTAGTGGAAAAAGATGTAAGAAAAAGCAAAAAATAGGAAAGACAAAACTAAGAAGGTGTCATAAAATGTTCAAGGGCATCCTTGGCATTTCACTTCAAGTTTAGCGAGGTGAACTAGGGTCTCATACGTTTTCTAACGTAATACTATAATTCTACAATTTCGTCGTAACTTCCGTTTTAACGAAATAACGACCGTACGACTCGCGACGGAAACGAGCGTCGCTAAAAACGGTTCGAAATTCCCACTAAGAATTTTGCCATCCTTAAGCTTCCAGCTTGAGCTTAATTAGGAAATTATAAATTTCCAATGAAGATACTTTCGTCGATATCTTCCGTTTATTTAAAAGACGGTCAAACGGCTAAACCGCCGCTAAAAAGCGTACTGTCGCTGAAAATAGAAAATCAGAAACATATAACTATTAAATCCAAATCACTTAGCAAACATAATTAGGGTAATCACATCCCCTAATCACGCCATTGTCATCAAGCAATTACGAAAACACAGACAGTCATACGTTTTTGTCAAAAATGGAAAAGCAGAAAGACAGGGTCTTACAAATCTCTACCCCAACAATCAAATTTTGTAGCTTTATCTTCTGAGAAGAAACAAGGAAAGAAGCCATACTTATCCAAAAAAAAAAAAGGGAAGGATACCAAGATGATGGAGTTAATTGACACCATGAAATATGTGTTGATCAACATGGAAAGCGTTTAGATGCTTTTGCTTAAGCTAATGTGGATGATAAGCTAAGCGAGCTTGGCTTCACAATTGATGAAATTATCTCTGTTGCACTCAATTTTGCTACAAATCCTCAGCTAGAGAAAACCTTTTGGTCACTGGGAGATGATTGTCTGAAATCTGGATTTGCTAGAGCTATATTCCATAGTTAGAATTAAAGTTAATCTTTGATTTGAAAGACAAAGTGCAGAAGCTAGTTTATTTTCTATGTATAAATTGTGTTTTGGGAGGTTGATTTGTGGTACTTTTGGATTTTAGACTTATGACATATGCTTGGTTTGAACATTGTTAATATTTTGGCTAAATTTTAGTTTGGAATAATGTAGAATTTTACTTAATATTAATGCAAAATTTTGTTAATCAAGAGTTTTGCTAGTGCAGATTTTACATATACATGGTTCTATAATTATATTTATAAAATTGTGTATAATATGCAAGCTGTGTATTATTTTGAATGATTTAAATTAAATTATTGATATTTTTATTAAATTGTTGTTTATATTTTATCTATTATTTATAAAAAAATATTTTATTTACAGTAAAAATTGAAATTATCACTTTTTTTTATTAATTAGATTTAAATGATGTGAAATATTATTTTTATTATTTATTTTTTATTATAATTTTTAACTCAATTAAAATCAAACTTAAAAAATGTTAAATAAATAAAAATACATTTTTGCAACGATTATGACTTCAAGAGCCATTATATTTCTGCCATTTATTCATTTCATGGTGGTTTCTGCATCAATCATTGCGAAACTATCAATTTCGTGTAGTGGGAGTAAATTTGGATCGTTAGAAGTACTTAACCCAAACCAGAAACCGCAATTGTCCCTTTAATCCCGTAGAATCACATGAATTAATTAGTTGAAGAAAGAGAATGAGGAAACGGAAGAAACATATTTTTTAAATAAGAGAGAACTTAATTGAATTCATTACAAAAATGATTTATTTACCTAAGTTTTTTTTTTTTTGTCATTTATCTAACCATAAGAAAGTCAAAATCGATTATCAATTATAAAATAAAAAGTTATTCATTTGGCAAAGATTTCTACGTAACAAAATACCCTTATATGATTAAAGAAAATATGATATTGTCAAAAAAAAAAAAAAGGAAAGAAAATGTGGTATTTTTTGTGACTAAAGAAAATATTGTATTTAAGTAATAATATCCAAGAAGGTCAATTACAATAATGACATGCATGTCCAATTACTAAACTTTTTTAGTCTCACTATTGCACCAAAAAGAAAAATACCATAAAAGTCAATATATAAAATAAAATAAATATTCATGTCCATATCATCCCAAGTTTTCCACATCTGATGAACGGTTAACGAAAATTGTGGAGTTGTTCTTGTTCTTTTATGGTCCATATGACGATACATATTTACATTATTTTCAATATTGATTTTAATGTAACACATGAGAGTCTACAATATTTTATATAATCATCCAATTATATTTGTTTTCTAGAATATTATTTATGTGATTAATATAAAAGATTGTTATTATATTGATATCAACATAGTCACAAAAAAAAAATATTGTTATCAACGTCTGACTATATATGTTAAGATATTTTGGATTAAATAATTAAATTGTCAAAATATTTTAAATTTAAATAAGTTGCTATGATTTATTCTATTAATTTAAAATTTTAGGTATTATTATTAGAATTCTTTTTATCTATAAATAGTTATACATTATAACTTATTTTTATAATCAATTCTATATACATAAAACATTTTTTCATTGTGTACTCTCTCTCTTTTTAACATGGTATCAAGAGTTTAGGTTCTTTCCAAATTTTTTTTATCTAATGGGGAATCAACATTGGTATCTTCGTTGAACTCTATGAGTTTCTTTATTTGTTCTTGATAGTGCATAATTATTTTTGTTTCTATTTTTTCCTTACCCGCTGCTGTTTTCTCAATATTTTGGTTCTTTTCCAAAGCCATCTTCCATTAACCACCACATATTTCCACTCCTCACGTCGTCCCGAGCATTCTGCCACCAACCTCGTCACCGGAAACCGCCCCACGTGCCGACACGCGCCGCCGAGAGTCCATTGTCTCTGTTTGGGATCTCCAACCTTCCAGATGCGTTTGGCTAGTTGGCAGTTCTGTCTGTTCTCTTCGACGGTTTCATCCTGGACCTCGTTATGGTAGTTCCATTCATCCTGCAACCTGTTATGGCAGTTTCATCATGCAACCCCTTATGGCAATTCCATCTTACACCAATGGAGAATTTTTTATTTATCAGTTTAGAATTTCAAAACAATTAAACTAATTTTATATGAAACTCTGCATTGGAACCAACCTATAAATTGATACTGGTATTACTGAGACCGTATCAGTTCAGAAAAATGCCAATTGGATTATGTCATCTGTCATGGCTATTTAATGCAGAGTTGAAGAAGAATTTAATGAATTGAGACTAAGCATTGGAGTAGCAAATCTCAAAACGAAGTATCAAATCACTATTTATAATATGTGGACCCACAAATATTGATGTGTCATCATGTGGGACCTAAAATAAAATTGATCTAAGATTATGCATTGAAGATGCTCTTATCATGTACCTAATTAATATTGTATAGCTAGTTTTTGCATATTTCATTTCTTGGAAAGGAAAAAAATAGTTAAATGTGATCATGCTTTTTTTTCCCCTTAAGTATACATAAATATGATCCTTGATTTGGAACAATGAGTTAGATTTAGAAACTAATTAAGATTTGAATGGTGTACATTATTAGAGGAAAGAGTCTTTCACTACCTTCCAAGTTCTAATCATGTATTTTCAATACCTTGATAAGTTGCATCATGTCATGAGTGGTGTAAACTTAGTTAACACGTTGTGACAATAAACCATGAGATATTAGTGTAAGATAGTCTAAACATGACAATGCATACTCATTAAACTCAAACAAATGAACAATTATTGTATTTATTCGTAAAACTCATTAGTATTTTGTATTCCAGGTCAGTACATTCTACATTACTTGATGCCCAAGAAAACTTCTCGTTTCTAGTAAAATTACGTTAGATTTTATTTTTATTTTCTTACTCCATGCATTACATGATTGAATTATGTACTGCAGTGAGAAGTGCTTCAATCTGTGATTTTCCTGTCTATTTAAGGGATATTAGCTTAGCTATTATGGATAACATGTGGTAAGGGAATTTTATTAAGCCAATGGAATTTAAGTAGTGATTATTTTTCCCCCCAAAATAATGTTACAATTGTGGTTATTTAGCCTTGGTAAGTAATCAAGTCTTATTTCTGTGCTTACTTATTTTAACTTCGAATAATGCTAGAAAGCCAACGTTAGGGAATTCATAGGGAGCCCATGAGTGTAATTAGAGAAATAATAGGTGATAAAAGAAGAATAAAAAAAAAATTGATATTAGCTCCTATGCGCTCCCTAACATTGGCTCCCAAGACTTTCTCTTTTAACTTTTCCAAATTTATCAGATTATGTAAACTACTCTTAAAATATCTAAACTACCGTGGCTATCATTCATTATCCAGTGAGAATTGGCCACGTTGCATGTAGATAAATTGAACCAAATGGTTGGAACTCTTGGTGGGGTCCAGGTAAGTTTTGTTTGCAGAACCTTGACTGTGGGTCATGGTGATCAGTGTGGCTCATGGTGATCAGAGTTTGGATTAGGGGAAAATGACACTGGGGGTTTGCACATTTAATTGAAAGTATAATGGGGTATTCTTCTAACGATGTGAAATTGGGAAAAAAAAATTAGGGTTCGAGTTGTGCTGAGGCAATTCCTAGACTCTGTTCACGACAGAAATTGATGTGAGAATAAGATTCGTCCCAATCACGTAAGAGTTGAGGAAACAATAAAGTGGTGTTTCCTTCCTGAAAAGGCGATCCATGCGTAGCCGACAGCCATGGGAGGGGCTGGTGCTAGGCGGAAAGGGGGTTGAGGTGGGTTTTCTTGATCCAAACTTGCCCACTGTCAAAGTTTGTCCTGTGGAGTTTGAGGATGCAGCTAAGCGAGCTTGTCAAACACCACTCAAGGAAGCAAAATCAGCTCATCAACGTGTTGAAGAGGGGAACCTACCTATTTATGCATGGATCTTGCATACCAGTATACGTTAGTTGTAGTTGGATTTGGTCTCGATCCAAGGCAAGAGATTACATTGGTGAAAAAGGTTCAGTATCGTGATGCTCTTGTTGAAGCAGCATGGCCCCCCTCCTTGAAGATAATTAGTGCTAATGAATTTTCAAACGCGTCGGTCAAAGCTATCCCAAGTGTTGATTACTCATTGGTTTCTGTGATCGTAGCCTTCCGTAGCCACAATTGCCGTAGGCACCATAGAATTGGCCATCAATGTTTGCACTTCTAAAGGTTAGGACCTTCTCACAAAAGCAGAGTTGGCCACCTTGTCTAGTAACACTTTTACTCCTTGATTGCCAGCTATGGTTGTTCGGTTATGCTGATTACAGACTAGCTCAAAGACTATCAGCAAGCTGGCACATCCAAATGCTCCCTTTGGATATGGGCTATGTTTCCTGAACCTTGCTTTTGATGGATTTACAAATGCAACTCAGGATTCCTTAAAAGCAAGGTAACATTAAGAGAAGTTTTTCTCTCTTCGTAGCAAATTCATATAAATTCAATGTTGGTTGTTGAAGAGGGGAACCAAAATGGATTAGCTTTGAATTTGAGGTCATATTAATTAGCTTACTGAGTGGAAATGCTGGTCCTTGGATTGTCTTACTAGTGGATCTTAATTCATTTAGTCACAAGCATGATTTAATCATGTTTGCATCTCCAATTTGATGTTGCTAGTGAGAAAACGTTGCCATTTCGCATGTCAACTGTTTAAGCTCCTTTTTAAGGCTATTTGTTTGTTGACTTCTCAAAATTCTAAAGTGGTTGCCTGATTCCAAATTGTGCATGGCCCAGTCTTGAGAAAATCTCAAATATACATCACTGATCATTATATTATCTCATTAAAATGTTTTCTTATCTTACTCAGCTACCCAAAAACAAGTGCTTGGGGTATTATGTTAGGAATGAACTTATGGGGAACCATATACAATATGATTTACATGTTCGGATGGCCCCATGGAAGTGGATTTGAGGCAGTTCAGTTCTGCAAACAATATCCTGAGGTAGCATGGGATAGTTTTCTCCATTGCTGCTGTGGTGCTGTAGGCCAGAACTTCATCTTCTTGACGATAAGCCGGTTCGGTTCTTTGGCTAACACTACCATAACTACCACACGCAAATTCGTTAGCATTGTGGTGTCTTCCCTATTGAGTGGGAATCCACTTTCAACAAAGCAATGGGGGTGTGTTTTTATGGTATTCTCTGGATTGTTATACCAGATCTACCTCAAGTGGCAGAAATTGCAGAAGAGAAAAACTACCTAAAAGCCCTTAAACAATTTTGAAATTCAAATGTAATGTTGTCAATAAGATTCTAAACCTTCAAAGGTTCCAATGAAATGGATTTAGATTTATAGGTAGGAATATTGGTTGTCACTTGATAGGTCCATTAAGGGTTTGAGAAGTACAAAATTAGATATTCAGGCCTAGTTTTTTATACATTGCCCCAAAAATCAGTAGCTTGTGCATTGTAATGAAGATGTTGATGAGTTTAATGTGGATAAGTTTTACATAGTTTCAGTCACATTATGAGTTTAGATGATCATTTATACAGTGGTAGGAAAAGTTTTTGTTTTTATTTTTGTTGTATAATAATGTACAGTTAGATATTTGGGTAAAAATAGGATTTACTTCTCTAAATTAATTTCATTCAAAACAAAAATATTATATTGCATTATACTTTTTATTGTTATGTGTATATGTTATGAGAATATGAGTTGATAGAGCCTTTTTTTTTTTTTGGTGACTAGGTGATAGAGCCTTTTACTACTATGCCTAGCAATTTTCTTAATTTTTTAATGATTTAATTATTTTATTGCTCTTTATAGTTTCATTAAATTTTCAAGTGTTTATAGTTTTAAATTTTGTAATTGTTCCTATATTAATTTTTTAAACATTTGTTTTTGCATTTGATATAAAATCGGTAATACTAGATGTACCATTGTATACATCTGTACACACTATTTATCAATACAGAAAAATACACACATTAACATAGAAATAGAAATTTTTTTTCTAATGTTTACATTTTTTCATGTTGCTAAATGATGTGTACGGATGTGTACAATGGTGCACATAAATTAATTCTGAAAAGAATTATGAAATATTTTAAAAGAAAAATATTTTAGAATTAGTGTGTATCTTTTAAAAAATACCTCCTAAAGATCTACTTACAAATTTTGATCTAATTTAAGAACTCAATTATAAAATTGCAAACTATAAATATTTAATTAAAAAAATTGGTAAAATTATAGAAAATAACAGAATAATTAAAAAATTTTAATTGTATACTGATTTTGTGTGATAGTTTAGAGTCAAATGAATGAGTTTTTAGGTGTACCTTCCAACAAGAAAGTTAAACAGGTAAAGGCTAAAGCAATGTGTTTTAATTTGTAAAGAGTTCCCCCCCACTTCCTTAGTCCCTTTTTCAGCAGTTGCTTTTTCTTTGCCACTGTCATTATTATTATTATTATGTGTCCTCTGTCTTCCACCATCACCAGTCACCACACCCCAATGAAACTAATCATCAATCATTCTAACAACACTATATAAGAATCAAAACTTTCCCTCTCAGAATTGTTCCTCTGCACAGCACAGTGAGAAGAGAAAATGTCTGCACTCTTGTCAGAAACTATAGTGTACAAGGTTTTGATGTATATTCTGTTTACTGTGAGTACATAGTATATGAATATCTTTTACATTCTTCATATTACTATTATTGTTATTTGTATACAGGAAATTGAGCTTATTCTGCAGATAAAAGCTGAATTTTTGCAATAATAAAATGAGTTATACAAATTTGGTGAATGTTATTAGCATTTTGGCCAACACTGGTGTTGGGAGTGAATCTGAACTTTTATTTTCATGTTCTGAAAAAGGGAACTAGAGTGCATGGTTGAGTTTTCATTTACAGCTACAAAACCATGTTAGATGCACTTTTCTCATTTCCAGCTGAGAAAGTTCTTGCTTTTTTTGTTTCACTTTGTTTGAAGATCTACTATCTATGTATGGTAATCTGTTAAAATTGCTAAATCAGAGTTAGACAGAAAAGAGAAACACTAGTTTTGCACACCAAAACCAAATGCATTTCCACTCCAATCTATATTATGTTTCATTACATCAGAACCAAATAAAGAAAAAAAGAATAATCTTATTCTATGACCTATGCACACTCAAAATAACAAATAGGAATCCAATTTCCTACTGGTTAATAGTCCTTTTAACTCTTTTTTTTTTTTGCTTATTTTTCTTCTATGTATGTCTCTCTGTTCATTATATGTAGTAGGGGTTGGCGATTAGCCGATGTATACACACACTCCGGACGACTAGGTAATCACACAGCATTCTCTGTACAAAAGATGGAAGAAAGAAAAGCAAACCAAAGAGCAAAAGCTGGATTGGAGAAAAAACAAACCCAGAACAAACCAAAAAGAATTGACACACCATGCACACTTTTTTTGTGCATGGATACTGTTAGACTGTCTGAAGGATCCTCAGAATGTGCCGTAACATTCTGGGACGACAACGGAGGGTAAATGCCTTTCAAAATTTTTAGGCTAACCAAAACTGTAAAATTTTTCCTTTGGCTTTGCCAGATTTGCCAAGGGCGAAGAGAGAAGGATTCAGGAAGGGGAAATGCCAAGTAGATATTTGTAGTTTTAGATGGATTAGAGAATGAGATTATAGACTTTGTAGCAGGGCTCTTTTGCAGTGTGGTGGTTGCGAGGGGTTCGCACTTGTGTTGAGAGATGGAGATTCCATTCCAAGTGTTTTCATGAGGAAGTTCCTCTCCTGCAAAACAAAAGGAAAAAGAGGTCTGTCAAAGAAGAGAAACTGTTAAAATTTGTGTCAAACTCATAGAGACTAGCAGTTCAAAAATAAGGCTTAAACATGTTCTTAGTTCCTTATTTTATCCATCGACTATCTTAACCCGGTTGTAGTCCTTTATTTCTTAATATTATTGATTAGTTCTCACCTCGACATAACTTGATTTTCTTAAGTAGTGCTTAAGAATGCAGGACGAAAATCGTATCAAAATTTTGACAAAGCATAGAAAATGCAATATTTTGAGGGAATAGTGCATATTTAAGCCAAATAATAATAAAGTTTTAGCAGAAAACAATTCTAAGTAAAATGAAGTCCACAAAATCTGGCTGCAATAGGAAATGGAGAAACTTTCTGTTTACGCAGTATTCATGGTATTTGGTGGATAGTCTGCTTAATGTTTTATTGAAATACTAAATGATAAATGGAGATGTTGATAATAAGTTAATAACTAACAGCTTAAACTCTAAAGCATGTTATAACATGATGCCATGTTTGCTAAGAGGTTTCTTGATTCAATAGTATTCAATATGAACACAGTACAATTTTATCAACAGCGAAATATAACCAAACTGCAGCTGTTAAGAAGGAATTTAAAGCAATAAGAGATGCGATACCAAACTATATTTTTTAACTTGAATATTGCAAGAAGATTATGTTTGTAGTATGTGTTGAAAGAGAATGTATTACTTGTTTTTCCTGGTGCTGCTAAATTTTATGATCAAATTCAAATATACCCCTTTTCTTTAATCTACATTATTGAGCAGCTCAGTCCAGCAGCCTAATGATGTAAGCTACATTTTTTCTATTGAAGTTTAGCTCATAAATCAATTAACCATTAAAAATTTGTCTTATTATTGACATTATCTTGCTGTAGGGTTCTGATTAATAATCTCAAAGTGTCTAGGTAACTTACACTTTCTGAAAACTGAGGGCTAGGAATTCCTGCAGCCAAGGATCTGAACAGAGGTGTAACTTGAAGAGGAGAACTGAACTCTGTCATTGATGAGTCAGAAACAATGCCATCTTTGTTCATCCGATCCTTATTAAATGTGAATATATCTGTTAACGAAAAAAAATATAAAACTAATTAGCTATTCATTCTTCATTAGGCATTAAGGACTATTTCTGAGGAAATTATTAGGAGTAAAAAATCTAGTTTACATACCAGTTTGAAAAATTAGTCATTTAAACTGAAATCGGGTCGAAACTTACTCATTGATGCTAACCAGCTATGAGGTTAGTCACACCTAAACTAGAAATATTTTCACTCAAAATTCCTATCTTACCTTGATCCAAAGTTGCATTAGAAAGAACACCTTGCTCACATCCCTTTTGATCTCCAATGTGTATTGCCTTGAGTTCAGTTTCAATTTCCTGATGCAACGAGTGCTCCGAGTTGTCAGCACCCAAATGAGGGAGAAGAGTTGATCCTGTGCTGTATTCAGAACTGCCAGGAGAGTCTTCATATAACTCCATTTGCCTCGAATACAATCCGAAACTATAGTCTTCATAGAATTTTGTGTTTTGAATGGATTTAAATTTCCTCCAACATGGTTGAATTCCCTCACTGTTACTCTTCAAGTCCTCCAACCAATCACCTAGATCTACAAGCTGTAGATCCGGAACCTTACATCTCGGAACATCAGACTCTTTGGTTCGTTTCAGAAACTCTTGAAGAACCTGGCATAATTACCATAAGCATTAGAAGATAATTGAGGGGAAAATAAAGTCAATAAATGATTCACATGTTTCTCTTAATATGCCTATGATCAACTCTGATTAATCCAGCAAGTTAACCTATGATTATCTGAAACTGAAAGTTTTCATCATTAAAGAAGTTAGTCACTCAGTATTGCTCATAATTAAATAATGGTTTGGCATAAAGTAAAGTGGGCCTATTCATTATCCATGCTTTAATAAGCTTAATACATTCTGATTAGATCTTTATGCTATCAAGCCTCACCTTCCATGCATTTTCTAGACTTTGGTCCATGTTTTCTGCATCAACTTTTAGAGCTAATGAACTTAGCAACTCTGCTTGTTGCATCAATGCATTTATCTTTGGATCATCCTTTTTGAGAAATGTCCCTTGCAACTTGTTCTGGCCTATAACAGCAAGATCAACCGAAAGTCAATCTTAGCACACAAAAAAAGGATGATGAATATATGGATATATCGGAGGACATTACCATAACCATTAAACTTCATACTGCAGATGTCATGCTGGTCTGGCAAGTTGTTGACATTATGCGAGTTCTGCGGTAACACGGCGAATGGCGCTCTTGGCTGCTGACTTATTGGAATTCCGTTTTGTTTATGTGATCTGTCTCCATAACTTATCCTTTCTGCTCCCTCTGGGATATGTGACCTCCTATATTGCAATAGAATGATCACATTAGCACTCTTTTATGAAGAATTTTTTGTGTATTTTGTTACTGAAGTTTACTATACCATACCTCATCTTCTTAGTAGACACACCAGATTCTGATGCTGAATCTGTAACATATCCATGCTGTAGAATAACCCTCTTGTTATTTGAATTGGTGTAAGAAGTGCTGTTCTCTTTTGCTAATGCTTCATATTTCGCTCTCTTTTTCCGCAATGTGGAGAATCGGTTCTTAACAGCATTATCCGTTCTGCATACAAAACCAGGAAAGCATTCTATTAAGAATACTTGTTGCTAACATGTCTGCTGTAAATTATGTGCAACTATCAATGAATTTTCTTGTTACCTGCCTGGAACCACCTTCGATATTTCTGTCCATCGGTTACCAAATAGTTTTTGAGCCTACAGAGATAATAGCAAATCGCAACGAGTCAAAACAAATAGAAGATGTCAAGGGGTGTTTGGAAAAAAATTATTTCAAGAAAATAATCCATTCTTTTCTTTTTAAGTAAGCTAAAGAAGTTTGATGCAATGTTAATGACTCTCCCCTGATAATATCATTACCTGATGAATGGAGAAAACAAAAAGAAGCATACAAAGAGAAAAAGATGAAAAGTTGAAATTTTCAAAGTCATGGTGATCAAAATGAGGTTCCTAATTTCTGATGGCAAGTTGGAAAATGCAGCAAAGTACCTCGCACAAGAGCATATCTTCCTCTGGTGACCAACCCCCTTTCTTGAAATCAGAATTCAAGTATGTGAACCATCTGGTTTATTGATAATTTCAAATAAGAATCAGATTGAGGAAAACAACAAATAAAACAAGAATCATCAAAATAAGAACATCTTGAATGAGCTATGATCATAATTATTATTGAATAAACAAAACAAACCTCACCTCCTTCTGCACTGTCTTGTAGTTTTATCCTTGAATTTAGAAGCAATAACACCCCAACTGCAAATAGTTATTCCAATCCAAAATAAATAAATAAATACTTAGTATCAATCATCACTTAACCATGTCAAATATGAAAATAATCACTGTTTACTATTGAGTAATAGTAACTCAATATAGTGAAGAAAAAAAAAATGGGGGTATGATGCGTACTTTTGAGTTCCATGGATTCCAACCTGCTCCCTCAGAATATCATCCTCCTGCAACTCACACAACACACATTAGAGATAAATAAACACAATCAACGGAAAACAATAACAAAGAATAACCAAATAATAGAAAAACTTGTGTGTGTGTGTGTGGATATATATATATAAAGAATGATAGTGGAAAGAGAATAAGAATGGAAGTAACCTCTTGAGTCCACACCACAATGCGATGCTCCTTCTTCTTATTAGATTCTTCATTATCATTGACCACCACCACCTGCTTCTGCTTCTGCTTCTGTTTCTTCATATTATCTTGCATGATCTTTGTGTGTTGAATATTCTCTTTGTTTATTCTATAATATTGGTGTCGTGGCTCTTCCACTCTCTATCAGAGACGCTCCCTTCTTTATTTTTTTTCATATAAAATATTTTCTTTTACCGGAGCCAAACAAGTTGCATGCTAAAGCCAAACGCTCTCTCCCTTTATAATAAACCAAAGCTTTTAGCAATTATAAATTAAAATAAAAAAAGAAGAGAAAAGGGGAGAGGGAAAAGAAAGGAAAACCCTTGTTACTTATCTATCATCAAACTTTTACAAGAAAAGAGTGACTGTTTCAAAACGGGAACCGTAATAAGATTGCATTCTGAAAAGTGAGGTTAACAAGAGAAAGAGAAAAGCCATATTCTCACTCTCACTCTCACTCTCACCCCCCAAAATGAAAACAAAACGGATATTATGAGTACTACCCTCCAAAGAAATGGCCTCGGATTCTAACCTTTTTCAGAACTTTGATCACAAAGAGAAAACCGTATCTTATTATTATTCTCTCTGTTACCAATACCAAAGCAGAACAGAACAGAACAGAACACACTCAAATTAGGAGAGACCCAAATGAAATGAGAGTGAGATAGAAAATGGGTAATGGAGATTACATAAATGGGTGTCAAAAGAGTTCATGGGGTTCGATCAAAATCTAATTTTTCCCAAACCCGAGAAAGAGAGAGAGAGAGAGAGTATGTTATGTATATGAATGAAGTATTTTGGAGGAGTATGCAATTGATGAGGCAGAAAAGGTGGTGGTGATAGATCTAAAAAATTGAACAACTTTGGGAATATAAACGAAAAATGAAAAAAAAAAAAAGGAAAAGAAAAAAAGGTGGTGATTTTGTTCAAAGTTGGTTAAGTATAGAGATAGACATAGACAAGTACCTCGTCTAAGAATGTTTTGGTTTTGAGGGGATTCTTCTATATTCTGGGTGGAGACTGAAAGAAAATCCAGAGAGAGAGAGAGGAGATTCGATTGAATGAAAAGAGTTTTGTTTTGTTGGTTTGGTTAGATAGAAGAGTGTGCAGAGATAGTTCATGGTACTAGCCTGCTAGGGAGTGAGTCATGTCTCACACTCCCAAACTGTTCTCTTCAATTTTTCTATTTTATATTTTTCAAGTCCTCAATGGGTCACATAATAAAATAATTTATTTTGTTGAATTTAATTTCTATTATTCATGGTTATTATAAAAGTATTTTATACATTTTTGACCAATTTAATTTGCTCCTTTTTTTATCAGTATTTTACGGAAAAAAAAGTTTAATACACCAATAAAGCATATGTATTGACCGATATGATTTATTAATTTAAATAAAAAATTGCTAGTTACGCTAGCAAGAGAGGCGTGCGATAGCGATGCGACAGTGATCTCGAAGGTTCTATCGTGAACTATTAAATCCAAATTTTTTTAACAAATTAAACTAAATCCAAATTTAATTTTGGTTTTTTTTTGTTTAATTACACATAATCATATGTAATTGAGTAGATAATGTAATATTAAGTTTTGTATTGTTTTACCTTTTATTTGAAAATAGATTTTTTTTTTGCGACGAAATAGAATTGTGTATTGGATCTCTAATTCTATATTCTTATTGTCTTTGGTAAAATAAATAAATACATATTTTCATGTTAAGAAAAGAATCAAAAGATATTTTGCTTTTTTATATATTTGCTACATGAATGAATATCTGAAATATAATTTAATTAAAAGATTATGTAATAAATAATTTCACATTATAAATATATCAAAATTATTTTTTTATTGTACAAAAAGAGAACTAGTAAAAAATAAAAAATCTTTATTGTACATTATATAGAACATCGAAATGGGGGTGAACATATATATATATATAAAGAATGGGAAATAATAATTCTAACAATAAAGAGAGCTAACGTATAGTGGGCGGGTATGAAGGAAAGGTTTGAATATAACGCTGGAATTATTTGATGAGAAGGTGCCTATATTATATCGGTAATATGGTAATATAAAATACATATTGAAAATAATAAAATTATATATATATTCATATATAAATATATTATGAATGATTAAATTTTATGTATAAATAAAATTGTTGAAAAATGATATCGGTAAAAAAGTTAAAAATATATTAGACACCGCCCTTATTGTCTTACAGGCATCCTATTTTATATTTTAATTTATACAAACAATTAATTTAGTTACTAAATTTTGTATAGACATAGTTAGTTGATTTGAATATTTATTATTATTATTATATGATGGCGTATACTACTATACTCTCACTCTCCACTACGCACTTTACATCCATATCTAAAACTAAACAAAGTGAAAAGAGGAGAAGAGGTACTCACCAATCACCAATTCACCGCACTATGATGATGATAGAAAAAAAGTGAACAATTTCAGATGAAACATCGCAGGCAATAATGATGCAAGCTAAGTAAGTGATAGTAGAGTGCATATATATTCTTATGACTTATTAGTATGTTATATTTGAATTTTGTGATTTTTAAGGATCCATGAGAAGGTTCGTGACCTAACCTATGAGAGCGTTGCGTCCTCATTCCTCAACCTCAAACCCTTTTTTATTTTGCATTCCAATTATTAAATGGTTCGTGATCTGAATCATGAGCTTCATTAAATTTGATCAAGGATAAAGGAATGTTAATAAGCTTTCAGAAAAGAGGGCATCGCATCTTTGAAAATAAACTTATATTAGTGGGTAAGAATGAAGAAAATTTATTAGAATTGAAGTTTTTTATGTTTTTTTTTAAATGTTAGGGGAGAGATTTGAACTCAAAACTTATGTAAAAAAAAATCAAATGTTATTTGAGTTACACTTCAATAATAATTTTTTGTATTTTTTTAATACAAAACAAATTAAATGATTAATCTGATTAATAAAATACATTTTAAATATCAATTGTTTATTGAGTACATTAATATAGTAAAATTGTGAATTAAACGTATCTAATCAAGCCAATAACTATAGTTTATATCGTATTGTCCCTCTCTTATTATAAGAGGTAAAAAAAAAAAAGAAAAAAAAAACACTCTCAAATCAATGAAAAGTGCAACATTTATTAGAAATAAGGAGGGTTAAATAATCATAGGACTTTTCTTTGCTTATTTGAATTTTACCTTGTTATGGGTCAACTCTAAGTTGAGTTATGTCAAAAAGATACAATTCAAGATTGGAAAAATTCAAATTCGACCCTTCATAATAAACTAAAGTCCAACTTCCTTAACTCCGATATTTGGGAAAAAAGACTCCAATCTTAAAATTTGCATAGCAATAAATAAAACAAAGGAATTTCAATTAAGGTCAATTAAATTATTGTTATCCCAAAATGGAAGAAACCTATTGCTTAAAACTTGGAAAAAAATATAACCTTCAAAACGGCGTGACGGAAAGAGCATCAAATCATCAATATTAAGTAGTATTAATATGAGCCCACAGCGAAGTGACCTAAACCTAACAATGCTGGAATTTAGTATCAACTTAAACTTTCTTTAATCAATTTTTTTTGTACTGTTCTTTAATCAATTTTTTTTTTGGACAAAGGGTGGCTATAACCACCCATACCACACCCACCACATGGGAAGGGAAAATACCTAGCAACACTAGTTGTACCAACTGTGCTAGCCTCAATTGGCAAACTTATTCGGATATGATAAATCGAAATACCATATCAATTGGCTAGTCACTTCTTTTTATTAAGAAAAGCAAGGGTCAAAAGTTTAAATATCGTATTTTGTACGCAGTAATTAATTTTCGATAACAAACCTATAAATAGAATTCTATCAAAACAAATTAATTTTTGGCCCATAAGATTGGGAATTGAATACTATTACTATAGGAAAAAAAATTATAATATGGTGTATATATTTTTATCTTAATATTTTGTTGTTTTATAATTTATATATGATAGGTGTAGACAAAGGTATTATTAATAATAAAGTACGTAGATTTATGGAGATAGAAAGAGAAAAAAAAAAGAATAAAAAGAAAGAAAGAACCCACTAAACCCTTTAATGTACTTAAAAGCAGGCAAAAACAAATGAAAAAGTAGTAGTGTTTTATGTTTAAGCATAGAGTTTTTAGTGGTAGTAACCTACCTATGATCTTAATTAACTTTCTCATGCTGCTTCCTATAAACAAAACGGTTTTACCTACCAGATCCACACCATGTCCTACGTGGACAAGACGGTCTTATGACACGTGGAGATTTCAAAATTATAAAGAACGGGTGGATGGGTTTTATTTGCATGATCATGATGAGTGAGAGTAACCTTATTACTACTAATCTAATAATATTATAATTATAATTATCATCATAATAATAATAATGTTTGCTTTTAAAATGTTGAAAATGGTGGAGCCCTAAGATTGGCATAAAACTATCAAGATGGCCACCTCATTGTATCCTTGTCTTGACTCTTGACACCCCACCCTCCCGCCAAAAGTCACCTATATGAACATCATTGGACCAAACAAATATTGTTTATGTATGAATCAAGAAAAATGAGGATTTTTTTGTGTGGAAGATATATATGTTTGTTTTTACTTTGTAACATACACAAATGAATTGACAAAATATTTCTGTACTATTTTCGGGTAAAATAAATATGGAATTCAATTCATGTTGAATTAATTTCACATGTTATCTAATAATTATATATAGATTATTATGTCTTAACTCAATTTATATGATAAAATGAATTCATTTATTATTTATCTATCTTTTATTGGGACGAAGAATGAGTTTAGGTTTAAATAAGTAAATGTCTTTCCTATTATAAAATACTCATTTTCTTGTCCTTATAAAAAAATATTTTCTGTTTTGATCCTATAAAATTAAAAAATTATCTTTTAGTCTTTGTTATTATGTTGTCTTGTTAACTAAAGATGTGAAAAATTAAATATTGATGTGGCAAATAAAATGTTAGTGTAGCATATAAGCACTTAGCATGCCACGTTAGCACTTAATAATGCAAATTAATGAAAAAAATTAAAATATATAATTTTTAAATTTTGCTGAACTAAAATCAAAAGAAAAATTTTCTAAAACAAAAAAGAAAAAAAATATATATTATAAAGAGCAAAAATTTATTTAACCCATAAATGTGGATTAGCTAGGATCAAATGAAAAACCTATCATTTTATTTGAATGTTCACTATATATGACATATTTAAATCTTGTCTTGTAAAATAAAATATTATAGTTAGTTTCACTCATAAGTACCTTCTGGTTTTATCCAATGTATTAGAAAGAAAAATTAAACATTGCATTTTAAATACAAACTACCTAGCTAGTTTACTTTTCCTATAGTCCTTGTTCATTGCAAGAGCACAATAATTAGGGTTATGTAATATATCTTCACATGAATATGTATGTGGTGTTGGCTTCGCAAAACTTTATTCAAAATTATATTGCTTATTGTTGGGCCACCGTGTCGAGGAATCAAAGTGAGGGAATATAAAATGAGAAGACACCACATCCAACTCAAAATTTCAAGTAGGTCTTTCATCTTATAAACACATCATTTTTTTTTACCCTCAAAGATGTGGGACTAATTCCTCACATTTGAATCACAACACTTATAATCACTTCAAATAAAAACAAACTCCTCCTTATTATGATTATAGAGGGAGTGTACTTTTTATCTTAATCTAGCACCGTTCAACTTAAGAATAGTGATTGACATTCAAAGGGAGGAGGAGAAATCATCATGATAATAATGGTATGAAAAAGTGCAAAGAATACGATGAGAAATGTGAATGACATGAAGGGATAGAAGCTTTCAAGAGAGAAGAGTTAGGGAATTCTTATCCCATTAAATGTGATTGGCTACGTAGATCAAACAATGTTATTGGATTTTACGTATCATATTTGCAGAAAAATCGCGCAGTAAAAGATAAAATAAAATGAAAAAAATTAGAAAATAGATATTAGGTAATGCAAAAGGTTATTGATGGGCATAGGAATGGAAAATAAAAGAGTAAGAGAGGGTCGGTGATATTTGTCCCACAAGCAGCCATCAAGGAGGAAGATGACATAGAAAAAGACCAACCTTGTGTCCACCCCTTTCGAAAAGCTTTGCCCATTATGCATCTTGCATGATCGTTTTTTTTTTTAATTTTTTTTTTTTTACTTTCGTTTCTCTAATTTTTAATATATATTAATTCTATACGGGATTAGTATAAAATACTTTTGAATTGTCAATATGCTGAGCTGATGAATAATTATATATATCATCACTATATAATAATAATCACTCACTCACTATAATTTATGATTTCTCACTACTTTTCTATATTTTTATTTATTAACGTGGAACATGAAAATTATTTTAATGTTATTATCATGTATAACTTTTAATTGATTAAAAAAATTGTTATGCACATAAAAAAAACTATATATTAAATCAACTATATTACGTATTTGTGTGTATTTATATGTATTAATATATATTTTGTTTGAGTAAATAACTATTTATCAGAATATCAAATTTGTTATAATATGATAGTCAAGTCTACAGTAATAAAATAATTAAATTAATTTATCATAATATAATAAAAAATTAAAAATATTAAATACGTAAGTGATAATAACTAATTTTTATAAACATGTAATATGATTGAATCGATGCGTTAATTAACTAGCTTTGTTAGAGTTTTCCCTTGTGTTCTATTAGGGTTTTTTTTTGTCTTATTAGGGTTTTTTTTATGCTCTAGTGTTTTGCTAGAGTTTTCTCTTGTGCCCTATTAGGGTTTAGAATTTTCTCTTATTCATTTGGAGTACTCAGAAGATATTAGAGAAGGAGTGAAGATTTGTGTTGAATAGGTTTATTAGAAGACTCTTTGTCGATTAATCAGTTGCATATCGGACAATGGAGGCTGATTTCAAGATAATTACTGAGGTGGAGGGCACCAACCTTCGATTGGTATTCAAAATTACATAAGAGTATTTTGCAGGAATTGTTAGGGTTTGAAGAGACCCTTAACCTTCCATAAACCGAAAGGATTTGTATATCATACTCTCCCGAGAATGATTTTATGTGTGAAACCAACAATCAATTTCGAATGGTGGAATTTAAATTGAGATCTTGTGATTTCTATATAATCTTACGGGTACTATGGTCTACGAAAATCAACGACTGTCTCCCAGTGCGCCAACATATCTTCGAAGCCGCATCTTCTCCAAATGATTTTTGCCTCTACCATTGAGATCAATATTCAGTTTCAAAGATACCACATTTTCTTGTTTTTTAGTATCATTCTCTTTAAATTTATTTGATATTTATATCTTTAATTCTTGTGGAGATCCCACTTTTTTTTATTTTTTATTGTCCAAATTAGACCCAATTCATATATATTTATTTTTTCTATTAAGTGAAGTGAAATATAATTTCCTTTAATAAAAAAAAAATTGTGTTAATTAACTATACACAATATATAGTACACACTCAAAAGGGAATTAGAAACCCCATTCTCTCCCCACCCCCTCCCATTATGCCATGAATTTTGTCATCTTTTCGTGTATTATTATTAATAATATGATTGAATGAAGATAGCAATATAGCATTGTAGCATACTAGCATTCATTCCTTGATCATCTCTCCCCTATATTCTTGGCTTGACCGTACCCTATTAGTAATAGTGCTAGCTGCTATATATATAGCCTCCTCTTTATTCTGTTTTCTTATCCTTTGTGATAGTGGATCATATTATTATAGATACATAAATCATAAAGTTTCTCTTAAAACGCGTTGATATTGATCTTAATCTTTGACAAAAATCCCACGCGGCGTTACCATAATTGGACCCATTTATATTACTTTGTATGTAGTAGTATTTGAATTTTGATTTCATGATTTGATTAGTTATACATAATTTCATTTGAACATACATTAATTATTAATTATATATAAACAAATACTAAACCCCATTTGTACAATAGAATAATTTCAAAACGTTCAATCACATGGACCAAATTCAATCTTTTTCACATAGTATTTGCATATATATGGCCCTAGCAATTCAAGATTTTAATTTGTACCATCTAAAGTTAGAGATCATTCATCAAAAAACATATATATGTATAAATATAAATATATGATTTTTTAAAATAAAAAATAAAAGAAAAGAAAAGAAAGAGGTGATTGTTGTGAAGAATTGATGTAATGAGCACTTTAGGAGCGGAAATGGCATTATCTGAGAAATCTCTGAGCTCCCACCAAATATTGTTTTTGTGAGAATCATAATAGTCATGGCCAAGGCATGTACATTAAAGTTTGTCACAATTGCATATCCTAAGGTATATATATTTAAGGGTCCCTTGCAAAAATTGACACATTACAAATTTTAAATTTAAACCCTTCAAATACTATGGCCAGCTATAGGGGGGTAGACTTTATTAATTAGAGGGTGGATTTATTTCTTGTCACTCACTCACTACTTGTCTATTTATAGTTGACATTTCTCTCTAGCTCTACCCCTCCACATTGAAATATATATATATAAATTATAAAATTAAGATAATGATAAACTAAGTGGGGAAATTGGTATAATTTCACTGGCTTTTTCTTGCTAATTAAAGGATTATTAAGGACCCATTTAATGATGCTTGATGTTTTAGGTTTCTTTCACTCATTAATATTATTAATGCTTATTATCTATGAACACATACATTTCAAATCTTTTTTTCCCTTGAATGTTTTAGATGTTGTCATGACTTAATTAGTTGACACATTAAATTGTTGTTATTAGTCTTGTATTAGGTTATTATTATAATTCTTGTGATCTGTCCAACACTTATTATTATTATTATTAAAACCAACAATTTGAGCATAAAGCTATACTAATTATTTTGTTTTTTTATAACAATTAAGTCACACACAAATGGCCAGTATTGGAGTTAACGGAGACTAGCTTGGTTGGTATTACTCATGTAGCTAGGAGTTTTCTCTTCCTCAATTTTCAGGTTCGATACCCATCCATGTATTAATAAAAAAAAAAAAATAACCAGTATTGAAGCCAAGAAAAATGGGGTAGCTAGTTTTGTGATGCCACCACCTTATACAAAAATTAACAACCCGTGGCAAATAATTGATGATCTTAATTAGTAATAGATCCAAAATTAATTGATTAAATCAAATTATTATGATGGCAAATTAAGACTAAGAGCTTGGTAGAGTGGCCCAAGTTCCCAAAGAGATTGGTATTTGATTGGAAAGGGAGGGTCTTCTTTTCATAAGCCTCTTCATCATGCCAAACCTATTTGCCACCCCATCAATTATATTATGACAAGTGTTCCCATTTTGTGGACCCTTTAATTTCTTTTGCCCAAAATTGTAAAGAAAAAATTATAATTAATTAATTAATTAATAAGACAAAATTTAAAACACGTGGGGTATCCCTCTTTTTTGTTTAGTAGGCTCTCCAGACTGTATTTTATTCTTAACAAAAAAAAAATAAAAAAGAGGGTAGAATTGGGAATCATTAGCTACTAAATATTCAATGAGCTTATTATGATAATTTGATTCATGTGTTGATCTGATGGAAAATTGCATAGACATTTGGCACTACTTTTACTTTAATTTTATTACCACAACATACACATACTCTATCTGTTCTTTGGTTTTATTCACTAGCCTCATCACTTACACTATGATAGGTCATATAGGAAAGGGTCCCTTTTGTTTATATGTAATGGATTTTGTTAATCTAAAATCTACCTTTTATCACTTATAAATAAATGGCCTATTTGAATTGTCATCAATCTCAAATAGTAGTGCAACCCAAAAAAAATAAAAATAAATAAAAAAATAAAAGTGAATAGCATCTTTGAACTTGTGATGTAGCAATATGTTTTATGGGAGCCTAAAGTTTTGCTTTTCTTTGGCCATATTTGTTTTCACTGTGTCCAAATGCATGTCCCTTATTATTTTTTAATTTTTCTTTATAGCCGTTTTGCAATTGTAAAGTGTTGTAATTTAACAAGATGATCACAATATTCTTCACGCAAATGGCTAAGCAATCATTCTCTTTCTTCATTTCTCTGAGAAAATGAGAATGCAACAAAACCTAAAGGCTTGTGGAAAAGCGAGAAAAACAAAAAATAAAGCTAGCATAGGTGGATAGATGAGGATATTAAGTAGTATCAAGAAAAAAAAATTTAAATTAAAAGTGTTTTTCAAACACCTTTATTAGTTTACATGATACATGCATGATCCAAGAGTTTACATACATGAAGTAAATTCAACATGATTTTATTATATATATACACCTCAGAGATATAATTATTTCTATACTTTCTTATATCATTTTAAACCTTAAAAAATGATATTATGAGATAATAAGTATATATAGAGAACTCATTTTTAATTAATAATTATTCAATATTAGCCAATTTTTTGAATAAAAGTTCTTATATTTTGTGGAGAATCTATAATTTAATATTTAAAATCGAAAGTTTAGGATTTATAGATTTAAAATTTAAGATAAAACAAATTATTTTTAAAAAAATTAGCGAATATTTAAACTTGTATATAATATATCAACTAAGCTGCTTAATTTCTTAAGCATGTTAATTACGTGATCCTTTGTTGTATTCACTTACATGAGAAAAAGTAAATATGTCCGGGGACAACTTTATTTGGTAAACTACCTTTTCAATGAGGATACTATGTGAACTCTTGTTAAATTTTTTTAGCCTAAGTACACATTAATTTGTCTTGTTGTTTGTGCTTTCTTTTTTGACACTATCACTTGATGATAGGCTATTCTATTTAGTATTATTATTATTATTGATTATTGATACCCTTTTTCTTTCAAATGAAAGAAGCTGTTTTAAGATTTGCTTATTATAACGCTCCAATTCATCATGCACTTTTAGCTTAATCAAGTTGGACTTAACCAAAAAAGAGGACAAGAAGGTCCAAAAAGAAGACTGAAAAAGAAGGACTATTTTACCCTACATATAAAGTTTCATCTTTAGATAATATAAATAAAATAAATTGTAAAGATAAAAGAGAGAGATATAGAGTACAAGCATTTATACTTTATATATATGATTTACTGAAAAAAAAAAGAGGAAAAAACCTTTATAAATATGCATATTCTCACCTTAGTGACCATTTAATTGATTCCTTATCCCTACCCAAAGTACTATTATAAAGTATGAATTACCTTGTTATGTCACATGGCTCCTTTTCTATTAACAGTGTTCTATTCACATAACTATTTGATTTTTTTTTCAATTCCTAATATTTTTTGGACAAAATAACCCTTCAAAATAATCTAATTAATTATTCAAAATAATCTAATTAATTATTTAAGTAACTAATTTAAGTGAATCCTATAAACAGTAGGACTGTGACCCTAAATCCTAAACCTTATACTTAGACTAGTTAATTGATTGTTTAGGGGTTGGCTGATTATAATTTTTGAATTTGTGGAAGGTTGCTTTGTCTTCGCGACAAATGGTTAGGATTAGGAATCAAAAACTCCATCTACAATACTCAAAAAAATTGTATTTTAGTTTTATATCTTGTTTAATAATAAAACGTCACATGTCAATAAATAAGTAAAGTGAGTAACTGATGAGGATATAAAATAGAATAACATTTCTTTATAAGGGAAGGCCCAATGCATAGTTTTAAAAGTGTCCACCCTAATTGGTCAAACCACATTCAAAGCATAACCATTTAGACCAATTTTAATGAAATATCAACAACTAACCCTTGTCTTATGTACCAGACTAATATGGTTATTGGTTACATATAGATCAAATAATATGTCAATATATATATTTGTCCTAGCACAAATTAAATTAAATTAAGTTGATAATTACTATTTTTCAAATGCAGAATAAATATATTATTTGGGGGGAGAGGGGGAGATTGTCAAAAGAATGAATAAGGTAGAGGAACTGTACGTCAATTTTAATTTTAATTTTTTTCTGGAAAAAAAAGGTTAAAAGAGAATGTGAATGAAGGTAGCGATGATTAATGAAGTTCAGCAATGTAGGTAGCCAAATATTTATACACCATTTGTGTAAACCGCAACACAAGCTGCCGCAAAATGATAATTAATTAACGGCAATTTTATAAAATCGTCGCAAAAAAACCGCCGACATCTTATGGAACTCATGTAGTGTATGGACATATACATGGCATTAGGCATCCATACGACCAAAACGGGAACTTGGCATAGCATGTAACAAACTACCCTACTAAAACAACCCTTTTTTCTTTGTTTTTTTTTATTTTGATTTGTGAATTGTGATGCAATAAGATAAAAATATTGTTTGATTGATCCCATATGAAAAAGAAAGGGGGAACAAAGGTCCCACGTGTGGAACAGAATTTGAAGCCTCATGCCAATAATATTTTATCTATTTTTAGCTTTATGTATATGTTGGGGTTCGTCTACTTGGGATTCCTACATCATTGTGGGAACCATGCACATATATTTATATTTATATTATTATTGTTGTTATTATTATTATTAGAGCTACCTTTTTAAGTGACTGTGTTGTAGAATTATTATTTTTCACTTCACTAACTCACACTTTCTCTCCCTCTCTATCTTTTCTACTTAGCACGCTCTTCATGCATTTTGCTAAAGAAAAAGTTTTAGGAATCCTATGCCCCCTTATATTCCCATAGTTTCCTCCCTTTTCCTTTCTCCCTTTTTAAATCAATAATGATCATTTTCTCTCATCTTATTTCATTTGAATAAGTATAGGGAATCGATTTTTATTTATTCAATATTAGTCGTTTGTAAAATATTTATTTATTTAATATTTATAATTTAAGATTTCGAGTTTAAAATTTAAATTAAAAATAATTTTGTAGAAATTACTATATTAATTGAAAAAAGTTAATTTCCTTATTTAATTCCTATTACTCTCATGTGTCTTGATATGGCCAGGATTTTTAGCAACGAATTTTAAAGATTCTGACAACAAAACTAAATATAATACACACTCATAT
>JASCZI010181332.1:20347-68218 GCA_036250425.1 Stylosanthes scabra | reverse complement strand
ATATATATATATATATATATATATATATATATATATATATATATATATATATATATTAAAATGGATTATATTATTCTTATACTCAAATAGTTTTAAGCAACAAATAAAATTTGCACCACCATAACATAAAATTTTTATTTGTGACTATGACTTGTCGATACAAAAATTATTACATAACTGAGTTGTGTGTAGCAAAACCATTATTTGCAATGATATGGTTACATCTAGTTACTGTTCCTTTCTACTTAAAGTGGTGGTGTGGGTTCATATTATTACTCATATATATATGTCGCAGATTTTAATCAATACTCCTATATCATAGCCATAATAATATTGCCTTTTGGAAATGAAAAGATTTCACGGTTGCTCATTAATTCATATATGATAGAGTTTATTTTGATAAATTGATAGTTGGGTAAATTATTTTATAAATTTATTTAATTATTTTTTAAAAATATTAATGAGTTAATTGCAAAAAATAGTTAATTTTTATGACGTAAAGATACATAATTAGATATATATATGAAATTTTCTTAATTTATATATGCTTAATATATTAAAATTAAATTCTACTTTTATATGTCATGCTATCCCGTCTTTCTTTGTTAATGGAACAGATTTTCCAAATTCCTAGCGCCTTAATAGTTTTCTTTATGGCATTGTTGAATAATGACAACAACTTAATTAGGGCGCCTTATATATGTTACGATCGATGGGTTTGAATTCAAAAATAAAGATAATGACCATATTATTTAATTGAAAATAACAAAAACACTTGTTTATAAATGATTGAACAGTGTATCCAAATTCCTAGAGCCTTGAAAATGTCTTTGTGATGATATTGTTGAATGAGAACCACCTAGGGTACCATTTTTTGTTATTGATGTGTTTGAATTCAAAAATAAAAGATATATCATAGCTACAGTTAATTGATTTTATTGAAATTTGCAGGGCTAGAGAACTAGACAGCGCTATAATAATAATAAGAATAAGTTAATTAAGGAATCCAATAATAATTCAAGAAAGTATGTTTTTGTGATGTCCCTATAGAAAGTGACATTCCTCCACTTCCTCAAATTCCCGCCACCTGATAAGTATTATTATTTAGTATACATGCAATGCAACAATAATATAATATATATAGCGCAGTTTCTTAATTAGTCTCCACGTACATAATAGCCACTTTAATTATTAATTAGTAGTAGATGATTTTTTTATACGTAATTTAAGTTGTTCTATTCAATATAATGCATAATTTAAAATCTAAACATTTGTTTAAGTACGAAAAAGTTAAATACTCGGCCAACTCAAATATTATTATTAATTACTAATCTACTATTTGATTAATAAACCAACAATACAAGAAAATTGCCAATATGGATAGTTTATTAGTGGTGGTTATCTCAAATTGTCGCTAAATAAATTCTACTGGCAGTTTTTATGGTGTTAACAAATGAGTTGTAATCCTTGAAAATTGTAGCAGTGGTTTCAGCATAAACCGTCACTAGATGCATTTAAATTGTGTCAATTATGTTAAGCCGCCGCTAATCCTAATTTGTTCTTTTTTATATAATAAAAAAATTAAATAACAAAAATAATATTTCATATTACTCAAATCTAACTAATTAAAATGTATATGATGACTTTAATTTTTACGGTTGATAAAAGATTTTTTATAAATAATATATTAAATATACTTCTATGTGAACAAGTGGTTTTGGCCAACTAAGTGCAACCAAGCGATTTATTTCTATGTTAAATAGAAGATTATTTTGGTGTCAAATAGAACTTTATTTATATGTATTTTCTATACTATTTTACACCGAAATAATATTCTATTTAGCATAGAAATAAATCACTTGGATGCACTTGGTTGGTCAAAACCACTTGTTCAAATAGCATTACCATTAAATATAAACCACACAATTTAATTAGATATTTTAATAAAAATATAATATTAATAATTTAATTTACGTCATTTAAAATAAATGTAAAATTTGCTTATGATAGAAATTTCTATATATATAATTGGGTTAGCTTAATGAAAGACATGTTGAAGGAGCTTAGACCCTTTTATTTATGGTTCAAATGGTAACTTTTAAAATTAATTACCAAAAAAGAGAATCTTCTATATGATACAACAGCGGTGCACCATAGAAGAGGACGTTTCAAGAATCTAAACCACTATATTATAACCAGTACAATAAAAATCATTCGATTTTCAACAAGCGCCGATTAGCGGCGGTTTATAAACCGTGGTAAAATTACCCGCCACGATATTTAAGATTTTGCTATAAAATCTCTACCGAACGTCAGAACCTTTAACAACTCCATTATAAATGACATATGGATAACTGCCACAAAACGGTTTCTGACGATCGACCACTACATATTGATGAAAAAACTGCCGCTATTTTACGTGTACCTTGTAGGGCAAATTAAAGGTGGAAGTATAATTAATCTTGGATGCATTATATATGAACTCATTAAGTGGATATTGATGAAGATGCGAGATATATCGTATGATGGTACTGTTACATTTGTTAAATACTATATATTTCATTTAATTTTATTTTTAAAGAAGACATAATCCTTAAAAAAGGGTATGTGTTTGCATTGGATAGGGGAGAGATCAGTCGTGGGGGCCTAATATAGCAGAACCTGCAATTAAAGTGAATAATATAAAAATAAAAATAAAATTTTTTTTTAAAGAAACAAAAAAAGAAACTGAAGGATGGAAAACATTCTGTCATATTCCTAATTGGGTCTATGCTCTTTAGCATATTTCAATAAAGATGGAACTTATTCAAATAGAACAGCTCATGCACCTGCTAGATTGTTCAACCAATTCTCTGCTTCACCCATGACTTGACATATATCATCACCCTTAGGCCACAACTGCCTCATAGTTTTCATGTTGTCTCAGGTATAAATTAATATTATTATTTTTAATAGTGAATAAAAATTTACATAAATAATAAATATCTTATTTAATAATTAGTTATTTGATATTTTGGCATCATGAAATTCTAAGTAAACTATTTATATATGTTTTTAATAAATATTTATTGACTTCATAAATAAATATATCGTTCACTTAAATTATTATTGATAATTCGAATAATATATATCTTATATATATAGCAATTTATTGACCAATAATAACATATCTTTAAATAGAATTTCAATTTGTCGGATTAGAAAATTCTACGAAAAATAAAAAAAATTGATAAGTGGATCAATTTGAGATATACTAATTTTTTTTGTTAAAAGAAATAATTATTTCCTTAGAAGAATAAATAAAATATATAATTGGTGGAATATGGTCAAAAGTCCAAATGAATTGGAACCCCAGTGTGACAGTTTGAGTTTCCTTTAGAGAGGATGGTCCATTTTGATAGTAGTAAGGTATATGCTTTTCTTTTCTTTTATGAACTGACAGAGTGTATCAGAATGATAGGCATTGATGAAAGAAGTATGGGAATGACCATAGTGTGGGACTTATATATTAACTCGTTCATTCATGCCTCTCTTTCTTTTAATTTATTTACTCAGTAGTCCCAATTCACATTTTCATGAAGGAGACATATTATATATAGATTTCGATGATGGATGATTTTATATATAGGTTTTGATCATCATCAATACTTTAATTTGGTGTGATGGATGAGGGACCAATGCATTATAGCTAGAAGAAACAAGAAGCATTCTTGAATTGTATTGATTCTACTCTCTATTATTGGTGAAAGTGATTACTAGTTAACATGATTTGTTTTTGCATTATATATAATTAGAAGTCTCCTTCTCTCTCTTGAGGAGATAGTTCTCAAATCAATCAATACTACATATACATTATTTGATTTAATCACGCTAAGAATTTTTATTAGGATATACTTGGTAAAAATGAAAATAGAGTAAATATTTTTAATTTGTTTATATGTATATAATATCACACTTGAGTTTGATCGAGAAGGTAAAGGTGGCTAAAATAGTAGCGGTCAGTAATATGTGTAAAGCTTACTAAATCTTAAGAACAAGAGAATGTTGAAGAGAGAAAATGTAATTTGTGAATGTATTAAATATGTGTAAAAATATAAAATGAATAAATGATTATTGTTTCTACATTGAACTACATTGGGTTTTTATATATTGTAATGAGTGAGCCCAATTACAGAGAGACAGGCCCAATAGGGAATGATTACAGGATCCGACCCAATTAGAGAGAGAAATGAGATAACCCTAATCTCATGTCTCATTATCGAACACTTCTATTCACACCCCTCCTCAAACTCAACGACAGACAACTATGGAGATACACGACCAGACGACACGAACAGATTCGAGGAAGAGAAGAACGTAGGGAAGCCATCTGGAAGAGAGAAGAGAAATCAGCGACGAAGTCTGGCGTGGTGACCCGAGTCGGTGACAAGACGGTAGTACTGTTCTTCTTCCACGATGACAAGACGGTAGCGTTGTTCTTCTTCTGCGAGGACAAGACGGCGAGCACAAGGAAGAAGATGGTGGAGTCGGTCAGGAGATGGAGACAGCAGGCTGAGTTTGCCAACTATGAGAGATTCTGACAGAGGGATGGAAGAAGTGTCTTCTAGGGTTTCCTAAGGTTTGTGGTCGGCGAGTCTGAGCTTCTCATGGAACTTCATAAAAGCCGGCGCCGGTAAAGGCTTGGTGAAGGTGCCAGCGATCTGCTCTGAGGTAGGTATATGTGTGACTTTCACTTGTCCTTTCAATACTCGTTCTCTGACAAAATAAATGTCTAACTTGAAATGTTTTGTTCGAGTGTGTAAGACAGGATTATAGGCTAGGTGGACTGCTGACAGGTTATCACAAAAGACAGTTGGTGGGGTGGTGCAAGGTTGTCGAAGTTCCTGGAGCAGATTCTGAATCCACTGCAGTTCCGTGAAGACAACGGCGAGAGCACGATACTCGGCTTCGGTAGAGCTCCGGCTGACGGTCGACTGTCTTGAGCACTTCCAGGAGACTAGGATGCTGCTGAAGTAGACGCATAAACTAGTGGTGGAGCGCCGGTAATCTAAGTTGCTGGCCCAATCAGAATCTGAGAAAAGAGAGAAACGCAGGTCAGTGTTTTTGTGAAAATGTAGTTGTATTTTTGTTGTGCCTGCTAAATATCATAGTACTCGTTTTACAGCTAACTAGTGTTCATGGCTAGGGTTTGCCATGAACTGGCTTAGTCTGTTGACGGAGTAAGCGATATCAGGTCGCGTTATAGTGGCATACTGAAGACCCCCAACTATGGAACGATACAATGTTGTGTTGTCAAAGGGGTTTTCAGTTTTTGCCACTAAACGGACAAAGCTCAACATTGGTGTAGTGACAGGGTGACTTTCTAGCATCCCTGCCCTACTTAATAAATTTTCAATGTATTTGTTTTGGTTTAAAGTTATTTGTCCTGAATTGTGATGTATTGCTTCAATTTCGAGAAAAAAAATTTAATTCACTTAAATCCTTGAGTAAATATATAGAATGTAATTTGTTAAGAACATTACTTATTTCTTTCTCATTACTGCCTGTTACAAGCATATCATCAACATAAATTAAAATGTAAATAATCGAGGTTTCAGAAAACTTATAGAATAGAGAAGAGTCTGATTTTGTAGCTTGAAAGTCAAGAGATTCTAGAGTACCTGTTATAGTAAGATACCAAGCTCTAGAAGCTTGCTTTAACCCATATATTGCTTTATTTAGTTTACAGACCAAATTAGGATTTGGGTGTGTAAAACCTGGGGGTTGAGTCATATAAACAGTCTCATACAGATTGCCATTTAGGAATGCATTGTGAAAGTTATATTGCTTGATTTTCCACCCCTTAGATAAAGCTAAAGTCAATATGATTTTAATAGAAACTGGTTTAATAACTGGTGAAAACACTTGATCAAAGTCAATTCCATGAGTTTGAATAAAACTCTTTGCAACTAAACGTACTTTATACCTAATGACAGCACCTTTTGAATTTCTTTTAACTGTGAAAATTCATTTGCAGCCAATTATTTTTTTGTTTTTAGGTGTGTCAACAAGTGTCCAAGTTTTATGATGTAATAGAGCCCTATATTCAGTTAACATAGCTTCTTTTCATTTAGGAGACAATAAAGCACTTTTACCAGATTTTGGTATAATGATTGTGTTAGAATCATGTATAAATCACTTACCTGTAGGACCTTGGGTGGTAGAGAGCCAGTTTTAGATCTAGTGGTCATGGGATGTGTGTTAGTTGGTCTAGATATTGGTTGGGCAGAATTGGTGGTGAAAGGGAGGGCAATTTCAATTTGACTTATAAGTATAATGCAGATGTGGGTAGAAGAGCAGAAATCTGTGGTTGAGAACTATTAGGTGTGGAAGCTTGAGTGGTGGGGATAGGGGTTGATAAATTGGTATTTGATGGAGTAGGAATAGTAGCCATAGGTGTGATGTTAGAAGGTGGAGTAGTGGAAATGCTAGGGATAAACTCAGAAATATCATTAGTGTCAGATGTAGTATTAATATCAGAATCAAAGAAAGTAGGAGAAGGAAAAGTATTCTCATAAAAAATAACATCCAGGGAAACAATAAATTACCACATTTAGTTAGACATCTATAACCATTTTGTTGATTAGAGTAGCCTAAGAAAATACAAGGTTGTGATCTATATTCTAGCTTATGAGTATTATAAGGCCTAATATGAGGAAAACATAAATATCCAAAAACACGCATGTATGAATAATCTGGGGTACAACCATATAATAACTCAAATGGGGATTTAGAATAGGTATTGACCGAGGGTAGTCGATTTATTAGATAAACTGCTGTAGGAAAAGCTTCATCCCATAGATATAGAGGAAGAGAAGCTGTAGCAAGTAAGGCTAAGGCAGTTTCAATTATGTGCCGATTTTTCCTCTCGGCAATACCATTCTGTTGTGGTGTATGAGGGCAGGTTAATCTGTGTTTTATGCCTTCTTGAGTTAAAAAGGTCAAAAAGGTTTTTGAGAGAAACTCTTTTGCATTATCAATTTGAAAAGATTTTATTTTGTAGTGCAATTATTTTTCCATTTGTGTTTTCTAATGTTTGAAAGCTTGAAAAACTTCAGTTCTGGATTGTATAAGATATATAGTAGTGTGTCTAGTATAGACGTCAATAAAAGAGACAAAATATCTAACACCGGATTTAGATAAAACAGGGGCTGGTCCCCAAACATTAGAAACAATTAAGCTAAGAGGTTTAGTGTAAACAGTAGTAGATTGAGAATATGGTAATCTATGTGATTTTTCCATACAACAAGAAGTACAAAGAGAACAAGTACTTGTATGTGAACATTGATTTACAATTTGTTGCACAATTTTTGTATGTGGGTGTTCAAACCGTTTGTGATATAGATCTAAAGAATAACAAGTACTTGAGAAAACAGTAGGTGAATACACATCAGAATTAGTCTTAGGTATGTCTATCCTTTCAAATCTATACATGCCCCTAATTGCTATGCCTTTAAGAAGAACCTTGTGAGTATCCTGACATTTTACCAAACAAAAATCAGGCCAAAAATAGAAATAAACATGATTATCTTTAGCAAAACGAGAAACACTGATTAAATTATGTGCTATAGAAGGAACATGCAGTAAATCATATAGATAAAAGCGTTTAGAGGTAGGAATATAATGTATATAAGATTGACCAATATGATTGATACTAATACATGTTCCGTTTCCAATGTATACTTGCTCTTGGCCTTGATAATCTGTTGAATGCTGTAAATTTGTTGAATCTGGTGTGCAGTAGTGTGAAGCACCCGAATCTGCATACCATGATGGATCTTGCAGTGTATTCTGATTTGCAATCAAAGCCCTGGAGTTATGAAAACTTGGTGGGGGAGGTAGAGCAGAATTTGTAGGATTCCATTGATTTCTTGCATGTTGTTGTGTTTGATTGGTTGTTTGTTGTTCATACCTAAAATAGCAATAACTAGCAACACGCCCAAGTTTTCCACAGATTTGGCATTATGTGCGATGTTATTGGAATTCCATGAATTTCTGCCTTATCTTCTTCCTCCACGGCCTCCACGGTCAGATCTGCCGAAATTGTTACCACCTCCTCTGTTATAATTGCTGTTGTTGTCCCAATTAGTTGAATTGTTGTTCTAATTTGTTGTGTTTGTATTCCAATCTGCAGATCTTGACTCTGAATTTGTATTCTTTTGATTTGTTCTTGCAGATTGAGTGACATTGACCTGCACCATTGATGAATCTGGTTTCTTTAATCGCTCTATGAGTTCTTCCTCTGCCATGAGTGCAGCTTCTAAATCTGGGAGTGAAAGAGGTAATTCCCTGGTATTAACAGAGGTAATGAAAGGATGATAATCATCATTCAAGCCATCAAGAATGATGTTTGTGTGCTCAGTTTCTGAAACAGGGGCACCCATTGTAGCTAGAGCATCAGTAATTTTCTTTATTTGCAATAGGTATTCTGCACTATTACCCACTTTCTTTACAGTCTTTAATTGAAGTTGCAATTGTCTAATTTTTGCTCTTGTTTGTGAAGCAAAAAAGGTATGAAGTCTGTTCCAAGCTTCATGAGTGAATTGACAACCAAGAACCCTATGCTTGAAAGAGGGATTCATTGATGCAAAAAGCCAAGAATTGACATTATAGTCTTCAACTCTCCAATCTTGGTAGGCTTTCGTTTCAGTTTCTGTTATTCTATCTTCTTCAGTAGCAAATCGAACTGGAACCTTTTCTTTTACAAGATGATGCTGTAATTTTGCACCATTGATTGTTTGAATAGCTTGGTATCTCCATGTGAGAAAATTATCATTGTTGAGTTTGTCTGAGAGAGGCACTGGTAAAGGTTTCTAAATTATCATATTTTGAATGATTGTAGGTGGCACAACTTGATTTGGAATTTCATCATTGATTACTTCAGCCATGGATCTTGATTGTGGAAGCTCTATGATACCATGTAAAGCTTACTAAATCTTGAAGAACAACAGAATGTTGAAGAGAGAAAATGTAATTTGTGAATGTATTGAATCTGTGTAAAAATGTAAAATGAATAGATGATTGTTTCTGCATTGAACTACATTGGGTTTTTATACATTGTAATGAGTGAGCCCAATGACAGATAGACATGCCCAATAGGGAAGGATTAGAGGATCCGACCCAATTAGAGAGAGGAATGAGACAACCCTAATCTCATGTCTCATTATCGAACACTTCTATTCACAATATGAATACACATGGATATATCTTGAAGGGAGTTTATACGGTACACATGTAAATTATATTGATATAAATTTTGTTTGAGAAATGTGAGAATCCATATTTATATATTATTTTAATTTTTATAGGATGTAAAGTGTAAATTATATATCGTAAAGAAATCTTTTATATCTATATCATTTACATTTGTACTGAATAACAATGAAATAGTCGAATTCATTCAAGCACATGGTCGTTAAGGGGAAAACGTTAAATGATATCTTTAGCCACCTTAAGTATCAAAATATTTTTGCAAATATGCACCCCATATAATAATAATAATAATAATTTTTGTATATTGATAGAACATTTTTTTCCATTTAAAATGGCTTAGATGGAAGATTGACGTGTTACAAGAGATGCAAAAGAGGTGAAAGAATATATACACAATTTAAATTGCTAGTATAAATATTAACACTCGTTCACTTCTTTAACTAAAAGATTAGAATCTCATCTTAGAGATCAAAATCCTAATATTAAAAGTGTTTATCACCAACCTTAACAAAAAGAGAATGATGAATAAGCCAACCAATTACATATGTTAATTTCTCAACTATAAGTTGATGACAAAGCAAATAACTAACTCCTATTCGATAACAAACTAACTACATTTAACAAACTAAATACCTACTTTGATTTGGTAATCTAGGTAAAGTAACCAACTAACTACTAACTGCATTTAGTTATATCAAGTGAGAAGATTTTTACTAGATTTAGAAGAAAAAAACAGACATAGAATATATATATATTAAAAAAAATAATTTTCACTCTTTACTAAAATTTCATTATTTATCGTAACATTCTCCTAATGTTACTACTACGTATACAAAATAGCTAGCACCAAATGTAGCTTAGGGAAATGAAATGGCATCATGAAAAAAATTCATGTAGATAAATAATTTTTTAAAAAAATTATGTACATAATATTTTTCAATCACAAAATTTGGTGCCAATTTCTAAAAAAAAAGGTTTGATAATAAATAATTGGGATAAGTACTTTTTTTGCCATAAAAGTTTGATGTGAAAATCAATTTTGCCACAATTCTTTTTTTTCTCTTAAAATTGTCACAAACATTTAAATTTTTATCAAAAAACCATTTTGATTGTTTTGCCCATGTGATTGTTACTCTCTGTTATTTCAATGTGATCCAACAAAAAGTTTAAATCTTCAACCACCCTAATAAAATTAGGGATTAATAGTGGCTGAGCACCGCCTTCATTCACTTCTTTGTGTTCCTCTACCATGCAGAACCATCGACGGTGGCAGCGGAAGGCTTCCGACGAAGCTTTCTCTCTCTCAACGTATCTCTCTCTCCTTGGTTTCTCTCTCTATCTCGTCATCTTTCTCTATGTTCTCTTTCACGACAACAATAGCAGCAGCCACCTTCGGTGATGGCTTCTTCGTCGACGACGGCGGCGGAAACCATGGAGGAGAGCGACGGCAACTCCCTATTCCTCTTCGACTCTCTCTCTCTCTCTCTTTGATGTACACACACATTTTGGTTTCTCTCTCTTCTTCTCACCTCGCCGGCGACGGCAGCGGCGGCAAGGGTGAAGGCCACCAGCGCCACCATCTTCTTCCTCTTTTCCTTTTCTTTTCGGTGTGTGTGGGTTAGTGGTGATAGGGTTTGTGTTGTGTTTTGTTGGTGATTGTTGTGTGTTTGTTGAGGGTGAGAAGAGAGTGGGTGTTGGTCTGTTGAGTGTCTAGTGAGTTAAGAAAATTAGGGATTTGGTGTTGATTTAGGGCCAATGTGGAATTAGATAGAATTGTAGGGTAGCCACTTAATTTAATAAAATATATCTAAGTACCTAATAGGTGAATTCATAAAATTGGGTTGTTACATTTGGATTGGGGGAGGGGTATTTTGGTGAAGAAAATTTAATTTTGGTGTTTTTAAAATGGAATGGAAACGTTTTTGGTAATTTTGAGAGAAAAAAAAGGTTGTGGCAAAATTAATTTTTACATCAAACATTTATGACAAAAAGAGTACTTATCCCTAAATAATTAGTTAATTAATACGAACCAAATTAAAAATAACGATAAAATAGTAATTAAAAATAATTAAGTTTTTTTACATTATTAGTTCACGTTGGTTACTTTTTTTTTTTTTGTTATTTAGTATCATTGTTTGAAAAAATGATATTCTAATAATAAATTTGTGAAAGGATGACAAAATAGTTTTAAAAAGAATTCCTTTCTCTTGAAAAATTGAAAATTATTGTTGTGTTTTCTCTCTCTCAACGGCGACAGCGAAGTTTCCAGCGACAACGTCGTTCAACATCCTCGCAATTCTCTCTTACGACAACGACGGTGACTTCTTTCTTCGCCGGCGACGGCTTCCTTGAACAATGGTAGTGGCAGATCGGAGATGCAGCGGCGGCGAAGCTCCTTTCAATGTCTCTCTCTCTCCATCTTGAGCCCTCACTCTCTCCCTCGTTCTTCCTTCACGACAGCAAATCTACTTGCCGGCGCCAGAGCGAAGATCGATGATGGTAACAGGCTTAGGGTGAACAAAGTGAAGCAGTTTCTGCGTGTCCCCTTCGAAGGCTTCAATTGGGTTTGGGTTGGATATAAATTCGGGTAGGTAGCTTTGGGCTCTGCCCTATGTCAAAAAAAAAAAAAAAAAAAAAAGAAAAGACTTAGAATATTGTACTTTCCTCCACTCATTTAATCATTTTCCTCCCAATGGCTGAATGCATCTTCTTTCTGCCAGCCTTTTTCTTTTGCTAGCTAAGTAGTGAGCCATTTCATAATATTCATTCTTAAAAAAATATAAAAAATAAAAAAGGTTGTCATTCTCATCCCTACCAAAGCATGCATACATACATCTTTTAATTTCATGTGGATCATGCATTTATATTAATAAACTCACATTGAGACAAAAATAAATTTCAAAACGGAAAACATAATACTTAATAATAATTACGTGTCTATTATTTATTTTGTCCCTTGTATGTGGATGGGTACATTTTTATTAGGATCCCTAGGGGAAAAAATGACATTATTAAACTAATTAATAATAACACAATCCAAAGTAGATCTCAAACAAACCACCACAAAAGAATAGAATAAAATTAAATTAAATTAAAAATAAAAATTATTCAACTTCCTCCAATCCTACCAATATACCTTACCTAAAAATAAAAATTATTCAACTTCCTCCAATCCTACCAATATACCTTACCTAATATGTCCTTCAAGTCTATATCATATCTTTAACTAAAGTATTATAGGAAAGTGCTCACGTGTTTCATGGTATCAAATGTTCCAGTGTTTTTAATTGTTGATCTTGAATTGATTTTAATAATAAAATATTTTTTATTAAGATCAACGATTTTATGATTACGATCAACGGTTAAAACTAATGGAACATTTGATACTATGAAACACCTAAATATCTTCCAGTATTACATGTTGCATGCCATATATACTATTATTCTAATGAAACAAAAATTGCTGGATAAATAATAATGCCAAAAAATGAAATGATAATTTGAGGATGATCCTATGATGAGTAGTAGTGTACAAAATTTAATTAGAATTAGATATGATGATAAAGGTTAAATATAAATAACCTATATATAGTCCCAATTTGCCACAATTAGTATAATCAAGAAGCTGTCAAAAACAAATTCAGAAATTTCCAGGAAGGTGTCTCCAAATAGGATACCAAATCCAATTCCAACAAAAACCCTTTTAACTTAATTTGTTCAAAGGTGCATTGTCTTCATCCTATATTGCCATAATAATAACCCCACATATGTTGTGGAGTATATTATACACAATTACACATGCATGTTTTTGTAACTTTGCTTTATTAGTGGTTTTCATTAAAAAAAAAATTAAAAATAAATAAAAATTATTTTTGAAACATATGTTGCATTTCTATAGTACACTTGAAGCTGTTGTTGCAATCGCCTATCTTACATGCATAATATTGCAATCTCAAACAAAATTAAAGTGAAAAAAAGAAAAAAAAGGTAAGAATAACATAAACATTTTAAATATTTTTATAATTTACGATAATTTAATAATTTTAATTATTTATTTTAATATATATATATAAATTATTTTACCATTAAAACTAACCACTAAAATTATTGAATTATTCCATATCTCGGATAGGAGCACTTCAAATGCTTTCGAGAATTAGCTGTAACCGATGATTGCATCCTTTTACAGGGTAATCTCTCATGAAATTTGTCAGAACTTAGATATATGAATTGACTAATATAGAGAGATCATCTAAGTGTATATATTGAATAAGGTAGGGAATAATGTTGTTTTTTTATAAATCTTTTTCTCTTTGATAAAAAAAATTATTATTAAAGCCTATTTTAGCTGAAGCTAAATAGTTCATGTCTGTCGAATAAATAGTTCTCTTAGCTTCCACAGTTCCACATCCTCATCATGGGGACCCCAAGGTCAATAAGCGCTGTTTCCATTTGAAAAAAATAAAAAAATAAATGGTTGAATTAATAGAGGAATGAAATTATTAAATTAATAGCTTTTGGTGAAGATATAATTTTATATTTGTTATAATTTTTAAAAATTACATTTACATAAAAAAAATTACATTTACAGAAATAAAACCAACGGGATTGAAGTTATATATTTTGAAGAAAAGAAATTAAAAAAAAAAATACAAACACTACGCTCGTTGAGATGACATATTTTTAATTTTTTTTTATCATTCATTCTATTTATAATTATTAAATAATATTATTTGCTTACAGAATAATCAAAACAATTTATTGTTTTTGTCAATATTAACTTACAATATTTAAAAGTATTGGATAAAAAAGAATTAAAATTGTTGAGCTAATAAAAGTGTTAGACGGGCTAAAAAATATTAGTCGATAAAAATTAAAACAGAAGGCCTTTATCTTTTTGTCTCTCTAAATTTATATTTGAAGTTTCTAATAATTTGGTGAAGACGAAAACTAAACACTCAAATCTGATTATTAGATTTTGGTTAGTTTCAACTCTATTTCTATTGACAATTTCGTTTTCCCTTACCTTTTTTTTTTTTTTAAAGTTTATCTGATTTCAATCTTATTATATCATAGTTTTATTCAGATAAATCATCGTAAAATATTTGGCATAAGTAACCTAGTACATCAAATAATGGAGCCAAGGGTTTCAGCTCATGTGTGCAATCCAATAATGGTGTCATTGCATGCACACACACCTTTTTACAGAATATCATTGGCAATATCTTTTTTTGGATAAGCCATTAATCACACATCATTTAAGCAACTTATTATTACTAATAAGTAATAACAAATTAAAAATAACAAAGATTCAAAGAAAATAGATAATACAAAAAAAATATCTATATTGAATTATTGAGCAGCTATATATAGAAATAGGCCATGTTGGGCTCATGGGCTGTTGGATTTGACAAAATGACAAATACTAATTTCGTTTCACAAAATGGCAAATAGTAATTACCAAAAAAAAAAGAAAATAATTCAAAATAGAGTGAAGTGCTTTAAATTTGTGATGGGCACATGATCAATGGGGCAATGTAAGGAAGGAAGAGACTAAGAGAGCACTTTGAAAGGATGAGGCCATCTGAAAAACTCAATCGTGTGCCCTACATTCTGAAAAATTAAAACACATTATAAAGTATAAACCGTAATAAATGGTGCCGACAACTTGAAACGCAAGTCAAAAGTTTTTGCAGTTTTGAAATTCATACACATGTTTGCGTTAATTAGTAGTCTATTTAAATAATCGTTGCTTCAATGTTAATGTCAAACTCGATTACTCGGTTATTTATTTATCCAGTTATCCCCCTTTAATGAAAGAAAAATGATATTTGCGTGACCGCATATGCTTATAACATCTTTTAGTCTTTAAAAACTATTATAAATTATAAATATCAGCCAGTAATCCCTCCTTAGAAAAAAAATACAGTAAATAAACATTCCGTAAAAATTAATCATACCAATAGTAAAAAATTAATAATTTTGAAATGATAAAAAATATATTATTTAAAATAATAAAAATATATCACCCAAAATAATCTTCCACAATGATGAATAATATTATCTGCCAAAAAAGTCTTCACAATCAATATTTTTTCATACTAGTGTTATTTCACCTATTTTTACCTATCTTTTTTATATATATAAAATTTATTTTATTGTTCACTTTTAGTGTCCATCATTATAGTTGTTAGTCGTGTTTTTTTTTTTGGTCAAGTGAATATAGTTGTTAATCGTAAATCGTAATATGTTCATAACTAACAACTTCGTAATTTTATTTTAATTTATGGTCGTGAACTGTATAGTTTTTTTTTTTTTTGAGACAGTACATGAATTAAAACTTTTTTTTTGGACAAAATGAATTAAAATTTTAAATCTGGCTCGGAATGCAGCGTAATGGGCTTTAGTTTTTGACCGAAATAGGCAATAGCTACACTAATCCCAACAAAATAGGCCTTTCCTATACATTATTAAAGCAACGCAAAAGCCAATGGGCTTAATTTCAGGCCCACACTAATACTGATCTGCATCAAAATTCAGCCCATGGATTAGCCCATCAAACTTCCGTCTCTCTCACTCAACGGCACGCCAGTGGTGACCCAAATAGCATCAGTGGACAGTGGTGGTGTTTTTCTCCGGAAAAATTAGTATAAAGGATTGTAGGGAGATTTAATTATTAAAAAGGATCTGTTACACTAAAAATTATTAAAAAAGATTAATTTATGTAATATTTAAGGAGAAGGATCAAATTTTTTTATGAAGAGACAAAAATACCCTTAAATTTTTTTCATTTATTTCCTTCTTGTAAATCTAATTCATCTCTAATTATTGATTATACTTAAATTATTATTATTGGGTATTCATCTTTTATTACAATTTATTATTACAATTTTCAATTCTCCATTAGTAAGTCCTCTCTAATTTGTTAATATTGAACAATATAAGCTGCAACTTTGTCTTGCCACTTGTGGATTGAAATTAGAATCCTCCACTACAGTGTTTTCAGCCACAAAAACATCATCCTAAATGAATATAATTAAATTAAACATATGAGAAAACCCTAACCTGAGACATTATTGCAAGAGAGCGATGAGGATAACATAGAAGAGGGGCAATGAAGATGACGTTGATGGAGGTAGGAAGGAAATGAACATTGATGAATCGACAATGAATAGCGAGCACCAATGACGATTAGCGGTTTCAGAATCCTGACCAGAGTGAACAGAATAAAAGAGCATGAAAGAAGAAGTAAAAGAGATGAAGCAAGTTGGGGAGCAAAGAGCAATGCAAAGAGTTCATTCTAGTGGGGAGAAGGAAATTTAAAGGGATAATTTTGTTTTTTCAAAATTATTTTTAATTTATATTTTTAAATATTACATAAATTAATCTTTCTTAATTATTTTTAGTATAATAGGTCATTTTTTAATAATTAAATCTCCCTAACGGTCCTTTACACTAATTTTCTCTAAGTTATTTTAATTTTTCAAAATTTCTTTATCAAACTAATCTTTTTCCTATCATTATAAGGCCTAATCTTCGTTCCTTAATAAAATTTGGATTTATCCTTCTAAAATTTCGATCTAAAATTGACATGTGAAGAATAATAATGCTGCATAGACCAATACTTTTACAAAGAAATGATATCTCATAAAATCCATCCTTGCAAAGAAAATAAAACTACAAAATGCAAAAATTTCATATCTCAAGATGAAAAGGCTCTTATTTTAAATAGCCATAACGTTCTCTCCATTATTTTATAAATGTTTAGTTAGAATCATTGCATACTTGATCTTGAAAGATAACAATAAAAAATTAAAACTCAAAATCAGGATTCAATATAAAACATTTTTTCTATAATTAATTTTTGAAAAA
Source organism: Stylosanthes scabra (assembly GCA_036250425.1). Classification (NCBI taxonomy): domain Eukaryota; kingdom Viridiplantae; phylum Streptophyta; class Magnoliopsida; order Fabales; family Fabaceae; genus Stylosanthes; species Stylosanthes scabra. Next base: position 51,094 of record JASCZI010181332.1, on the reverse strand, counting down.
AATTCTAAAGGATCACCACTAATTACTAATATACTAATACTCGTACCAAATATTATATCAATAAATTTATTTATTTTTTAATAAGAGAAGGAGATAAAACCCAAAAAACAAACTAAACAGAAACTACTCTAAAAAAAAGAATGTCAATAGCATCAGGTACAAAAGAAGTAATGCTAGAAAGTAAAATATAGAAGATATGACAGCCAAAAGTTAAACCATGACCTTTAGCCGCCAATCTATCTGCACATCCATTAGCCTCACGAAATTCATGATGAATTTCCCAATGATTGAATTCTCAGCATCAGTGGTGAATAGCAGCAATAATAGAACTCGAAGAATGCAAATGAAGATCTTGATGCGAACAAAGCATTGTAGCAATTTCGGAATCCACCTCAATACTAAGATGAGTTAAGTTTAGAAGGATAGTCAAATCCAGGCGAAAAAGAATCTCCCCGCAATTCAGCTACCGTTATTGTGCAAATGCCTAAATTAGCACTAAAATAGGCAAAAAAATTTCAATTTGAGTCTCTGAAAATATCGCTACATGCAACATGCCCTTCCTTACTAATTGAGCCATAAGTATTAAGCTAGACAAATGGCGGATTAGGAGGAATCCAACGAATCCGCTTCTCAACAAAGGTACCAATACTTTATCTTGACTGCTTAAACTCAGCTTGAGCAAAATGATAATCGTTTTTCCTAACCAAACTGCATTTAACCACAGAGCGTTCTCCTATCCAGCATTATCAGATTCATAAATAAATTTATTTATGTGAAACCATAAAGTATTTGATGCACGAAAATTCTCGTTTGGAGATTAGATTCTCAAAATCAAGTTTATGTTCGTTGTAGCACCTTCGAACACTAAACTCTCACACTCAAATTTAGAAGGGTGAAGGTGCTTTAAACCTTTAAAAAAGTATAAAACCAGGAGTTTAGACCCGAGTCGTCTCTCGTGGAGGTTGCAATTAGATTTATCAATAATGAGAAAAGGGAGATTTTGTGAACAATTAAGTGAGAATCAAGCAACAAGTAATCAATATCATGAGAAACTAATTATCAACTAAAGTAAGCATGACTAACAACAAAAGAAAACAAGAATTGAGATTCAATGCAAGTACTAAAGCTATCTTTGCTAGGATTGAGGATTAAGGATCATTATTCTTGCCACCAACTATGAATCATGATAATTTCTAAGAGTAAACTTAATTAGTTAACCTCTACAAATTGAGGAAAGTCAACTAGGCTCAATCAACCCGAATTACAATTCCTAACCAACTCACTAATTAAACTTAATAAAAAATTAGCGTTAGTGAAAACAAAGTTAATTGAACAACTAACTCCAATCACAAGTCCTAATTAACTTACAATTTTAATTAGTAAAAGATTAGCGTTAGCAAAAATAAGGCTAATCAAACAACTCTCAATTATCAACCATTAAGAACAATGGTGACTCAAGATCACCCTAATTCTCAATCCCAAACCAAGTGTGAAAACTACTCTAAAACTACACTAAGCATTTTATCAAACACATGGTGGTCATATTTAAACATAACATCCAATAAGCTCAATTCTACTTCTACTCATCACCAAACTTGCAAGAAAACTAAAATCAACATCAAGAATCATAAGTAAGCAATACCCATAAGAAAAATCATCATTAACATCAAATTAAAATTAGAAATTCAAGTAGCAAGCGTTCATAACAACAAAGTATGAGAACAAGAGTATGAAAATGAAAGTGCAACTCAAAGAGAAATAAGAAAAGATGAAAGTAAAGATTAATTCTTGCAATAATTAACAAAGATTAAAATAAAACTAACCCTAATTCTAGAGAGAGAGGAGAGCTTCTCTCTCTAGAAACTAACTAAAACATCATAAAACCTAACCCTAAACTCTCTTTCCTTTGCACTCATGAATTTCCTCCTCAAATACTTGAAAATTCAGATTTTTGGGGGCTTTTTGGGCCCAAAAATGCTGGTTCAGGTGCTCACTTAAATGAGCCATGTGCAGTAGTAGTGCATACGCACAGACTCGTGTATATGCACCAGTGTGCTCTGGCAGCTTCTTTTCTTCTTTGTTTTTCTTGAATTTCTCCATTTGTCTCATGCTTCCTTCACTCTTTCCAAGCCATCAATGCCTCCTAAACTTGAAATACATCAAACAAATACATCATGACATCAAGTGGAATTAAAGTAAAATTATTTTTACAATTAAAGAATTAAAAAACATTTTTTTTACATTTAAATATCAATAGGAGAAAATTCATAAAGTCTTTAATTACAAATAATAAATGCAAACTAAGTTAATACAATCCATTCTTTTTAACACCAAATTTCACATAAAACATAGATTTATCAGTATTCATAGTGCAAATGAAAATAAGAGGCAAAGGTAGATTTTGGTATATTGATTGAGAAGATAAATTATCCAAAAGCCACTAGGTTTATTGAAGAAATTATCTTGGCTCAATAAATTATCTATGTTCTTCCATGTAGAATAGGCAACTTTGTAGTCGCGAAGAACATTGAGCACATTTTCTGAGAAGTTTCCACACATGCAACACATATTATCAAGCGACATCTTCTTGCGAAAACGATGATCATTAGTTAGCAAAGCATTATTTACAACGAATCGGCAAAAAGCTCTAAGCCTTTGTGGAATCTCAAGTTTCCAAATTTCTTGGAAAAGCTCAATAGCAAAACTATTAGTGGGTTCAAGATAAATAGAGCACGCTGTCTTGAGAGAGAATTCTCCATTTGTTTCAAGTAACCAAGCAACACGGTTCTCACCAAATGCCATATTTGGAGGATTAACAACAACAAAAATAAGGATCCAATCTTCTTCGAAATGAGTAGTTAATCTTTGATGACCCCATGTATTATGGATAGAGTAGTCAGCAACTTTGTCCTCCAAAAAGTGTTCACCAAGATCATGAGAAAAAAATCAACTAACCTGTAAATCCTTGGGATCCAATGATTAGTCCATATACGCACTTCGTGTCCAGCACCAATGCGCCAAACAAGATTTTGTTCAAAGCGAGGCCAAACATGATTAATATCCTTCCAGACATTTGAGCAATTTGCTGGTTTCCGAATACAAGGAATTTGATCCATTCCACATCCATATATGCTTCGAAGGACGTTGGCCCATAACAAATCTTGATGATTAATCAACTTCCAAGCCAATTTTATCATATTAGCATTGTTAAGGGTTCTTGCAAATCTTAAACCCAAACCACCATGACTTTTAGGGAGACAATTATGATCCCAACTAACAAGATGAGGTTTCCGACCATTTGAATTGCCCCCCAAATGAAATTCCTGCAAATGCTATCAATTTTATCACAAATACTCATAGGGATTTTCATTGTTTGCATAATATAAGAAGGGATTGTAGCAAGAGTTGATTGAGTGAGAGTAATTCTGCCTGCAAGAAAGAGAATATGGGCCTTCCAAGAACTCAAACGACGATTCATATGATCAATAATTAATTGGAAATCATCCTTCTTAACACGACCATGCATAAAAGGTATATATGCCAAGATATTTTCCAAGATTAGATGTAAGACACATATACCTAAAGCATTGCTTCACTCCACTTTTCTATTGAAAGATATATTATCGGAGAAGTAAACACAAGATTTATCAAAGCTCACCTTTTGGCCAGAAGTCCGACAAAAAAATCCAGTATACCTCTCATAATTTCCAGTTACTCCATATAAATTTTTCCAAAAAGAGCAACACCATCTACAAAGCATAAATGGAATAGACCAGGACCTCCTCTATTCAGCTTGATCAGATCCCATATATTATGAGAAACAACAATAGAAATTATTTGAAAGACATTCAAAGCAGAGGACAAAAAAGGTAAGGCAAGAGCATATCACCTTTCCGAATATCTCTTTTTGGAGAAAAGGAGGCAGATGGAGCACCATTCCAAAGAATTTGCATTTAAGCCGAAGAATAACATTGAAAAATAAGGCTAATTAAATTATCGGGAAGACCAACTTCAATAAGAGTATCATGAAGACAGTTTCAATTGAGCCGGTCATAAGCTTTCTCCAAGTCAATTTTCACAGCCATAAAGCCAACAAGACCCTTCTTCAAATGCATAGAGTGACTTGCTTCTTGAGCTAAAATAATGTTATCAACACTTTGTCTTCCCGGGAAAAAGGCACACTGAAAAGGACTAATCAGCTTATAAGAGCAAGAATATTAGTAATGAGTTTATAAGAGACATTGCACAAATCAATCGGTTGAAAATGGTGAAAAGATTTTGGATTATCCCTTTTAGGAATTAAAGAGATAAAAGTTTTATTGACAAATTTGATATCAGCGTGGTTATGGAGAATATGAAAGACCCAACTAGTAATAGAGTTCTTAACAACTTCCAAATTACTCTGGTAAAACATAGCTGGGAGTCTATATGGACCAGGTGCTTTCCAAGCTCCCATGAAAAAAGAGCAGCAGAGATTTCTTCGAGAAAATGGTGAATCTTCCAAATGATTAATATCGAATGTTGACAAATTTGGAAAATGACCTGGAGCATTTAATATTTCATAACATTGATCCATTGAGTAGAGGGATGAAATGTTGAACCCCTAAATCCTGAAGAGCTTGAGGATCCTCCAACCAATTATCATCATTATTTTTAAGCATACTGATCATGTTACGTATTTTTCGAGCAGTGGCTGTGCTGTGAAAATAGAAGGAGTTGGGGTCGCCAAAATTAATCCATTTGCACTTAGAGCATTGTTTCTAATAAATCTCTTCCTGAATAAGAAGAGCCTCAAGTTCTTTCCATAAAGTAGTAGATTGCAAATCTTCAAGGAAAGGGTTGAATTGGAAGCAAAGGCTATTTGAGATTCCGTTAAGTCGAGCAACGAGGAGGGATTTTATTCTCTATAAATCCCCAAAAACTTCAAGATTCCAAGCTTTAGCCGCTTCAGTAAAATTGGAAATGTTCATCTCCAAATGTTCATCCTGTTGCCATGAGTTACTCAAAAGATTTTAAAATCCAGAATAAGTTAACCAGGCAGCTAGAAAACAGAAAGGCTTGTTCAAATGAGTAAAGACCAAAGTTGATTCCAAATTCAACAGAAGAGGCACATGGTCAAATTTTAGCTTCGAAAGATGCTTAACCTGTAGGCCAAGAAAGGCGAGTTAACCTGTTGATTCCAATCTTCCATGCATTATTAGCAACAAAACGATCAAGTCTTCTACGAGTATCACTTTTCTGCCAAGTAAAAGGTTGACCCTTAAACCCAAGTTTTGAAAACCACAATCTTGTAGGCAACTGTAAAATAGATGAGAATGCCTTGAGAGATTAGAATTTCCTCCTGTATCAGAAATGAATTTCAATGAAACTATTCAGTAAGCAAAAATAAAAGAAATAATCAGACATTAATATTTAACTAGAATCAGACACATGTGATATCCAGAAAACTAAATTAATTATATTTTATTTTGACAACATAAATGATTATTATCATTGTAATCAAATTATAACATTGTAAATAGTCATTTGTTAGATGATATTGATATTGATATGTGTAGTTATAAATACATATCAATAGTCAATACTTTGTATTATATAAATTTAAAAAAACTATATTAAACCAAGCTCTTTCATCCTATATAATCAATTTTTGAAAATAACTTCATTTTAATTTAGTATTATTTTCATTTAGTATGAATATTTATAACTGAAAAAACTGTTATTATGAGTATTAACACAGTTTTAATGTGTGTTATTATATGTAACGGTCACATTGAAAATTTATATAAATTAAGTTTAATTGATGAAAAATAGGATCCAAGAATGCCAGGTCAAAGAGGGGTCCTCCTGAGTCCTGATCCTCATCGTCACAACCAAATAAGGCCTTAACGTTTTGGCAGTAAAAGTAGAATAACAAAACTCTCTCTGCATGAACGAAGATATTAGTACGATGAGCAAGAACGCTGCCCAGAAACCCACTCTAGAAAGGCAAAACATCAAGAAACCAAGACCTAATGGTGATGAAATAATACAGGAAGCCAGTGAAACTACCTCTGCAATCATGGAGCAGGAAGGAAATGACAAGGCTGACAAAGGAATTCCCAATGCTGCTACTACAGGGAAATCTATATCATACAAGGATTCCCTTATGCATGATGATACTGGTTTGGTGCTTTCAACAGATGAGATTGTCCAGATGGTGACAGAGGACTATGAAGATCTTGATTTCGGAAAGGAAGATAAGGTTAAAACAGCTCCCTTCAATCCAAAGCCAACGATTGAAGTCTCTCTGGAAGAATACGACTCGTGGTGCAAGCCTTGGAGATCTTCACTTATTGTAAAGCTCTTTGGTAAGACTCTGGGTTTTAGATCTATTGAATCATGGGTACAGCGAAATTGGAAAAGACAGGGTGATGTGAGAGTAATGGATCTCTCTGGAGACTTTTTACTTGTTCGTTTCTCAGATGAAAGTGACTACCGCCATGCACTTTTTGAAGGTCCATGGCAAGTAGTTGATCACTATCTATTGGTTCAGCGATGGAGACCTTTTTTTAAGTCCATGTTCTCACTCTGTTCAGAAAATTTTTGTTTGGATCCGCGTGTCGGCGCTGCCAGTAGAGTTATATACAGAGCCATTCTTATGAAGAGTTGGAGGCAAACTTCGAACTATGCTGAAAGTGGATAAGACAACTTCTATCCATTCTAGGGGCAAGCTCTCCCGTATCTGCGTTGAGTTTGATCTCCGCAACCAACTAGTACCGGCGATAAATGTTCTAGGACGTGACTTTAAAGTAGAGTATGAGGGTTTGCATTTGATCTGTTTTGGCTGTGGCAAGTTGGCCATCGCCTTGAGCAATGCACAGTAGTGCAGCGGAAGGAGAACACCTCACCGGCAACCGTTTCTATGGCGGAGAATCCGGTTGTTACCCTATAAAACGAAGGCGCGAAATTAATGGTGTCAAATGGAAATTCAAATGATTCTAATTTGAACATGCCGATTATTTCGGAGATGAATCCCGTAGTCAATGTAAATTCAAATGTTGCAGATCTTCATTCCGAAAGTAAAGCTAATCCCAATGATTCTGCTTGTGATCCCAATCCAAACTTGTTTGGGCCTTGGATGTTTGCTAAGAAAACTCAGAGACGAAACACTCGTAATGTTCCTCGTTCAAGTGGGCAAGGAAAAGAAGTGAAGACCGCTCAAGTGGGCTCAAGGTTTAGCATTTTGGGCCAAGAGCGGCAACATGAAGATGGCCCAAAATTAACTAGTGTGGCTAATCAAAATATTCCTGATAGAGGAAAAAAGCCTGTAGCTAGTAAGCCCGCTCAGCGTAAAAATGGTCACATAGTTTCTTCATCGAAAATTGCAATTGTAGGGAAAAGGGGGAAGTTCTTCCCACTCCAGTGTGGTGCAACCTAATAGACATCTCTTGACATCTCAGAAGGACATGGATATGGGTAATAGCCGTTCTCCTACTGTCCAGAGTAAGCAAGATGACTATCGTTTATCCTTGGAGTTGATTGAGCAAGTGCGTCATCTCCCTGGCTTCAATCCTATGTGGGTTGGCATGGGTACATTTTCTCAAGTGTATCTCCCTTCAACTGAGGATATTCAAGTGGCTAAGATGCTCAACCCCAGCCATGAAAGCAAACCGCCGGACCCGGGAAATGGCCGTATTCATCAGAATCATCTTTCTTCTTTGAAAGCCAATTTGGATGCTGGCAAGTCTGTCGATATGGTGGTTGATTCTTCCACTACCACTATCTCTTATGGTCAGTAATAATACTGTATGTTTGCTCCCACTTTTCTTCATTGCTATGTTATCTATGAATATCATAACTTGGAATTGTAGAGGAGTTGGAAGTAAAGGTTTCCCTGTTTTAGCAAGGGACTTGTCTATTCGATATCAGGCTCACTTCATATGTCTATTAGAGACTCATATTAATGGAAAGAAGGCTGAGACTATTGCTAAAAAATTTGGCTTTTCGTATTGGCACCTTGTTGATGGTGTTGGTTTTTTTGGTGGTATATGGTGTCTATGGAACTCTTCTTACTGGAATGTTGTTGTTTTGCAATCTCATATGCAGTATATCCATTTGAAACTAGCCTACTGTCAAGATTCATTTTGGTTTCTTACTCTTGTGTATATTTCCCCTCATATTGGCCCTCGGTCTGAGCTATGGGCTGGCTTACAGGATTTGGCTGATCATGTTTCTGGTGAATGGTGTGTTGGAGGAGACTTTAACTGTGTTCTTTCATTAACTGATATTGGTGGGCATTCTCAACTTTTCAGAGACTCTCAACGCTTTGCAGATTGCCTTCATTATTGTGGTTTACAAGATTTGGGATTTCAGGGCCAACCTTTCACTTGGTAGCGCAGTGGTATCCGTAGAAGGTTGGATAGTTTTGTGGCTAATGATGCTTGGTCTCAACGGTTTAGCCTAACAATGATAAAACACCTCCCCAAGTTGAAGTCTGATCATGTGCCTCTTTTACTGAACTTTGATCCTTCATCTACTTTTAGTAGCTCTCATCGCCCTTTTCGTTTTTTAGCTGTGTGGTTGACTCACCCTGACTTTCAGAATTTGTTGAATAGCACCTGGCACCAAACTAATTCCTTGAATACAAATGTTTCAAATTTTACTGCAGCAGCAAAAATTTGGAACCGTGAAGTGTTTGGTGACATTTGGAAAAGGAAATCTCGGCTGCTTGCTCGGTTAAATGGTATCTCTAAGACTTTAAATTTTGAAATCAATCATTTTCTAGATGACTTACAATCAACCTTATGGAAAGAATTGGAGGCTCTCCTAATACAAGAGATTTACTGGTAACAATGTTCTAGGTGCAAATGGATTAACTTTGGTGATCGTAACACTACTTACTTCCATAGCACTGCTACTGCTCGTAGAAGGAGAAATAGTGTTAAGATGCTAAAAGATGCTTCTGGAGAGTGGATAGATGACCATCAAACTCTTCAAGATTTGGGGGTTCAGCATTTCACAGCACTCTATACAAATGATCAACCATATGAGAAGCTTCAAGCATCTGGTTATTTTCCCGACTAACTACTTCAGATTCTGAATTGCTGGGAAAGATGGTTAGTTATGAAGAAATTTCTGCTGCTCTCTTTCCTATGGGTGCTTGGAAGGCTCCGGGACCTGATGGTCTATCTGCTATGTTCTACCAAAGAAATTGGGATACCATCAAGAATTATGTGGTCAGTTGGGTATTTCACATCTTTAATAACCATTCTGATATAAAGTTGGTGAATAAAACTTTTATCTCTCTAATTCCTAGAAGAGATAATCCAGAGACTTTCAACCATTTTCGCCCTATCGGCTTATGTAATGTCTCCTACAAACTCATCACAAAGATTCTTGCTCTTTGTCTCAAGTCAATCTTGTCGACTCTAACCAGCCCCTTCCAGTGTGCTTTTATTCCAGGGAGGCAGAGTGCTGATAATATCATTCTTGGTCAAGAGGCGATTCACACTATGAATTCTAAGAAAGGTACTATTGGTTATATGACAGTCAAAATTGATTTGGAAAAGGCGTATGATCGTCTTAATTGGAATTTTCTTCATGATACTCTTACTGAAGCTGGTCTTCCTAATTCTATGATTAGCTTGATTGATCAGTGTTATTCTTCGCCTGAGATGCAAATCCTTTGGAATGGTGCTCCCTTCTCCACTTTCTTTCTCTCTCTCGAGGCATCCGGCAAGGTGATCATCTCTCACCCTACCTATTTGTGCTTTGTCTTGAGCGACTTTCTCACATTATTTCAGTTGCTGTTGAAAGAAAGTTTTGGGATCCCATTAAGTTAAATAGAAACGGCCCCCCTCTATCTCATCTTTGCTTTGCGGATGATATTGTTTTTTTTTGGCAAAGCATCCATGGATCAGGTTGAAATAATGAAAGGTATTCTAGATCTCTTTTGCAAAACTTCTGGTCAAAAGGTTAGTTTTGAGAAGTCTGCTAATGTCTCTTTCAACAGAAAGACTGAGTTAAGTAATGGTCTTGGTATGTGCCTCACTTCCAACTTAAGTAAGTATTTGGGTGTTCCTTTGCTCCATGGGTGTGCTAAGAAAGAGAATTTTCAGTTTATTATTGACAGAATGAGTAATCTTCTCAGTGCTTGGAAGTCTCGAAACCTTTCCCTTGCAGGCAGAATTACTCTCACTCAATCAGCTCTTGCTACTATTCCCTCATATGTGATGCAAACTATGAAGCTTCCTCTTAGTGTATGTGACAAGATTGATAACATCTGCAAGAATTTTATTTGGGGGGACAACCCGAATATTCGGAAAACACACCTCCTTAGTTGGGACAGAATTTGTCTCCCAAAGTCCCATGGAGACTTGGGTTTGAAATCTGCCAGAATTTTAAATAATGCTAATATGATGAAGTTGGCTTGGAAATTGATTCATCACCAGAATCTTCTTTGGGTTCAAGTCCTTCGCAGTAAATATGGATGTGGAATGACTACTCTTCCTCACATAAGGAAGCCCCAATCTTGTTCTAATATCTGGAAAGGTATCACTCAAGTTTGGTCTCTCTTTCACCAAAATCTAGTTTGGAGATTGGGTAAGGGAGACAACGTTCGTTTCTGTACTGATCATTGGATTCCAGGAGTTCATCGCCTAGCTGATTTTGCTATTCAAGATCTTAACTCTCTCAATTTGGAGGAAACTGTGGCTGATTATACCAATGGCAATGAGTGGAACTACACTCGGATTCATCACATGCTGAGATTGGATTGTAGCTCTATTTTTGCTGCCATTAAATCCCCAGAGGCATCTTTTGGGGAAGATAATGTTGCTTGGTTCCCTAACTCAAATGGGGATTTTTCTCTCAAGTCTGCATCTTATCTCTATCTAGATCTCAATCAAAATCCTGAAGATGATCTCTTTAAGAGAATTTGGAAGAGTGAGGTTCCTCAACCTCGTGCTTTCTACTGGTTAGTTGCTAGCAATACTTTATTAACTAATGAGCAGCGCCATAGAAGACATATGACGCCGGTTGATACCTGCATTGTTTGCAACTCTTCCCCTGAATCTGTGCTCCTTGTTCTTTGTGACTGTAGAGTTGCAATTAAAACATGGAAGAGCATAGATAACTCATTGGGTCAAGAAAATTTTTTCAGTAAACCTCTCCATGAATGGTTGCTGGAAAATATTTCTTCCCAATCCACATACCAAGAGGTCTCTTAGCCCACCATTTTCATTAGTACTATGAACTCTCTTTGGTTTCGAAGAAACAAGTTCATTTTTGAACCGGATCAAGTAACAAATGAAGATACTATTCATCTAGCTGCCATTTATAATGCTAAAGATTATTACTTTGCCAAGAAGGAGGTTTTGAAATCTAGGCACTTGGTTGGATCTTTCATGGAAGAGGAGATACACTGGTCTCCCCTACCCTCTCCCTATGTGAAACTGAATTCTGATGGATCTGTCACGAAAGAGGGGCATGCCGCCTGTGGAGGAATTCTTAGAGACCATGAAGGAAAATTTCTTGCTTGTTTTAGTGCCAATATTGGCAAATGTACTGTGACTAATGCCGAGCTTTGCGGAATTTTATTTGGAGCGGATCTAGTTATTGGGTTGAATGTTACCCATTTTGATATTGAAGTCGATTCTAAAGTTGCAGCAAATCTTTGTGGCCAAACTGATCTCCTTTTGCATTCTACAAGCTCCCTTACTGCTGCCATCCACCATCGATGTTAGAGATTCACCAGCTAGAATATCCATAATGAATTTCGTGAAGCTAATGGTTGTGCTGACCGCTTGGCCGCCAGAGGTCATGGTTTGGATTTTGGGTATCATATTTATCATAATCTTCTTTCTAGCATTTATCCTGCTTTTATTGCTAATTCTTCTGGTATTTCTTTTTCTAGGATAATTCATGTGTAGTCTTTTGGGCTTTTTGCCCCATCTCTTATAAAAAAAAAACGTTTAATTGATGAAATGATTTATTTTAGGTGAATTGATGAAAATGATTAATTTTTTTTGTTAGAAAATGAATTATTTTTTATATTATAAAATCACAAAATTGCTATTTATACAAAATTAATGACATGGTGCAATCATAATAAGTAATATACATGAAATCATACAAAATTTTTATGCTATTAGCAGGGTAGTGGTTTCAAAAAAAAGGAATATGCAATTGTAAGGACGTCTGAATATTGGGTTGCAGTATTCTTGTGCGTTTGGGAGAGAGACTGAGACTGGAGACTAAGACTAGGGACGGAGACTGAGACTAAATAGTTTTGTGTGTTAGAATATATTAGGATCAATTAGTATCAATTATCACATTTGTGTTTATTAGCTTGATATTACTCGTAATTATAGAATATTAGGTTATTATTATTATGATTCTCTCTTTGTCTATAAATAGGCTATGCATTGTAATATGTGATACACATCTAATACACAATTTTCATACAATTCTAATACATAAATCTCTCTATTGTATATTATTTCTCCCTTTCTAACACGGTATCAAGAACTTAGGTTCTTTCCAAGATTTTTTTCTCTGATGGGGATTCAACAATAGTTTCCTCCTTGAACTCTTTGATGAAATCGGAGCCGTGTTGAAATCGGAGCCTCCACGCTCCGCCAATCACCACCTAAAGTTGCTGCCTTCATCATCTTCTTTCATGTCCCAATTCCCTTTTCTCCAGTTTTCTGGCCACGTTTTCGATGTGTATTGCCGACACCGCACACCAAAAACGTTCTTCTCTCCGTTGCGATTCCAACGCAACAAATCGCTCCTCAATCGGACACCAGACGCGCCCTCACGCGCCTCTAAAAGACGGGATGTTCATCATCTTCAACCTATTTTTCCAGATTGTTCAGGGACCGTCCGATCAGCCTCAACAACCAATGCCTCAGATTGAGCCACGTCACCCATATCATTTATTCATTGACCGACCCGCGTCTCACCCGACCCGCTCTGAACCTAGTTCATTGATCGACCCGCCTTCGATGACCCGCACCTAAACCGAATCGTTTCCTGACCCGAGCCTCGTCAGCCTCCACCTCTTCGCTGACGTGTCTGTTTTGACAGTCACAGCTTGCCATGTGTCACTCTATCAGCTGACGCAATCGCCGACGTGGCGAGGACCCTTCCTAAGGTTTTTTGGTGTCCTCTTTCCGATTTTGCCCTCCGTTTTACCGAACTCTACTTCAATCTTGTTGTTTTACACTTCTGTGGTGTATTTGTGCTTTGATTCCAGCAGTTTCACCAATCTCTCCGTGGGAGTTCCGTCCTCACATCTCCGGCAGTTTCGCCAGTTTCTCCGTAGGAGTTACCGTCTCCACCTTGGCAAGGTTTGCCAGTTTTCCGTGGGAAGTCCGTCTCCACATCTTCGGCAGTTTCGCCAGTCTCCGTGGGAGTTCTGTCTCCACATCTTCAACAGTTTCGCCAGTATCTTGCGGCAATTCCGTCTGCATTTCTTCGTGGCAGTTAATTCTGCATCTCTCACGAGGCAGTTCCATCTGCTTTTCTCTGTGGCAATTAAGTATGCATCTCTCTTGATGAGGCAGTTAAGTCTGCATTTCTCCCGAGGCAGTTAAATCTGCATTTCTCCGTGGCAGTTAATTCTGCATCTTTCCCGATGCAGTTAAGTCTACATTTTTCCCGAGGCAGTTAAGTCTGCATTTCTCTGTGGCAGTTTATTCTGCATTCTCCGTGGCAATTCCATCCTACACCTCGTTCCGGCAGTTCCGTCTGCACCTTGTTGCGACAGTTCCGTCTGCACCTCGTTCCGGCAGTTACGTCTGCACCCGTTCCTTGTTCCAATCTCTCTACTGCAGTTTCGTATGCATATTGTTCCGGCAGTGCCACCAATCTATTTGTCAATTTTTCAAACACAAGTGTCGGGGATGTTAGAATACTAGTACTAAACCTGTGCGATGCACAGGCTCTATAAAATAATTTAATATCGTAAATTGCATATAATAATTCATAAAAAATAACTTATTGAGTTTAGTATGATATTTTCATTAAGATTATGTAATAAATATATTAAATATATTATTATAGTATGAAAATTGGATCAAACCTATTGATTCGAACAAGAAAAACATATTTATTTAGTGTTAAAAAAATGAACTTTCTAACTAAATAAGTGCAATCAAATATCCAAATATGTTCGGACACCCAAAAAAAATCGAAATGTGTTCAATTTGTCAAGACAAAGCTAAATAGATATTATGGGATATGTGACTTTCGAAGACGTCTCACGCTATCTCTATCCTTCTCTGTCTTCTTTCTCTCTCCCTTCTATCCCCTTTCTTTCTGCCTCACTCTCACTCTCTCTACTTCTTTATGTGTCGCTCTCTCCCTTGCTCTCCCCCATTTTTTCTTCCTATTTCTCCTTATCTTTCTTTCTTTTTGCCTCGCTTTGTCTTCCTCTTCCTCACTCACTCCCTCTATTTATCTTTCTTCCCTCTCTCTAAATCTCTCCATCTCCCTTCCACCTTCTCGCTCTCTTTCCCTCCCTCCCGCTCTCTCCTTCTCCCTCTTTCTGCTAATCTCTCTTTCTCTACCTCCCTCCTTATTTCCCTTTCACTTTCCATCTCTCTCTATCCCTATCCTTATATCTCTTTTTCCTTTTCCCTCTCTCACCATCCCATTCTTTTCCTCTCTCTCTTTATCACTATCTCTCCCCATCTCTCTCTCCCGTTTTTACATTTTTACTCCTCTCTATGTCCCTCACTCTCTCGGTCTCTGTTTTTCCCCCTCTCCCCTACTATCCCTCTTATCTCTTCCTTATCTCTCTCCTTCATGCTTTGTCTCCCTCTCTTTTTCTCTCCCTCCTCCTCCTTTGCCCTTCTTATCTCTCTATCTCCCTCTTTCTCCCAATTTCTCAGCCTTTCTTTCTCTCTTTGTCTCTCTCCTTCGCTATATCTCTATTCCCATCCCTCTCTATCGCTGTCTATTCTCTTTCTCCCCTTTTCTGTTTTCCATCTCTCTCCATCCATGTATCTCTCTTCCACGCTTTCCCTCCATCTTCCTTTTCTATCCCCCCTATATCCCTTTCCCTATATCCCCAACTCTCTCCCTTCCTCGTTTTTTCTATGTCCCTCCCTCTCCTCTTTCTTCCTATCTATTTTTCTCCTTATCTTTTTGGCTCCGGCTTTCCCTTCAATTTCTCTTTCCCTTTATCCCTTTTCCTCTCACATCTTTTTCCTTTTTTCTCCGCATGTCCTTCATATCTCTTTTTCCCCATCCCTCTATCTCCAATCCCCTTTGTTTCCCCTCTGTCTTGCCCTCCCTCTCACCTTCTCTTTCTCTCCAAATATCTCTCTCCCTCTATCTCTCTCCTCAAATACATAAATTTTCTCAATATAAATATTATTATTATTATTATTATGTTTTAGTAATTAAAAAAATTAGGTTGCCAACTTGCTGATCCAGTGTCAAAGCGGAAAGGATTTCAAAATCACTTAGGTGGCCAAACCAATAGAAAAAATAAATAATTTTATAATTACGTCAACAATGTTATTGGATATTTGAAATTTAAAATTTTAAATAAAATTAATTTAAAAATAGAAAATACAAAAATTTTATAGTTTAATTAAAAATACCTTAACAACCGTATAAAGATAAAGTTTTATAATTAAATTAATAATAATTCTTTTATAACAATCAATAATTCATTAACTGTACATTTGAATAATTCGGTTAACATTAGCAAACTCTTCAAAATAATAATAAAAAATTACTTTAGTTACAATATTAAATTCAATTTAAAATTCTTTAGTTACTATTAACAAACTCTTTAAAATAACAATGATAAAAATAAAAAATTTCAGTTAGAAAGTTAGAGATAAGGACAAAGATAATAATTAAATTTTAAATTAAATTAATTTTACCAATTAAAAATAATTGAAAAAATAAATTTTCAAATGACGACACCTAAGCATTTTGCTCCCTAAATTCATTCTCTAACCGTCACGTTAGCAATAGAGCTTCCTAATTGTATACTATTAAGATAAGATATTAGGATCAATTAGTATCAATTATGATATTTATATTTATTAGTATGATGCTATTCATAATTACATAATATTATTATTATTATTATTATTATTATTATTATTATTATTATTCTTTTCCTATAAATAGGTTATGCATTGTAATATGTGATACACATCTAATACACAATTCTCATACAATTCTAATACATAAATCTCTCTATTGTATATTATTTCTCCCTTTCTAACATTGTGTATTGTGTTTGGTTTAGAATTAATTAGAGATATAGACTGAGAGATAGATATTAAATTAAGTTAATAGAATAGAATATTTAGGGCTGCACATGGATCGGATCCGATCCGCGGTGAAATCCGCAGATCCGATCCGTAAAATGCGGATCTAATCCGATCCACAGAGGGTCCGATCCGCACAGTTTGAGGATCGGCTAGCGGATTTATATGTGACATCCGCGGATCCGATCCGCAGATCCGCGTATCCGCATCTAATATAAATAAATAAATAAATAAATAATATATATATGGTATGTAATATTGCGGTGAAACCCTAGATGAAACCTAGCCGCACTTCTCACTCTCCACTTTCACACTTCACTCTTTCACTCAACTCTCTCGGACTCAAAGACTCCATTGTCCCTTCACACCACCACAAACACCATTCCCGTCTCCGTCACCGTCTCTCCACTGGCACCACCAACCTTCAAGTATCGCCACCCACTCCCTTCACACCGCCGTTGGTCCTCCTCCTAACCCCTCTTCACTCTTCATCGTCGATTCGCATCTTCGTCTCCAAGGCATGGTCGCTGATTCATCTCTCTTCTAACAAGATCGTCGCCTCGTCCCGCTTGTAACCCTTGCCGATCTACTCGCCGCCTACTCGCCACTCACTCCCTTCACACCACCACAAACACTGTCTCCAATCTCACCGTCTCTGTGCCGGCGCCATCACCTGCCGATCTTCGCCCTCTTATCGTTGCCGTCTCCGACGATTCGTCGCTGCTCAAACCAGATCGAAGCTTGCTCGCCGCCGTTCTTCTCAAATCTTTCTGCTGGTCGCCGTTCTGCTCAAACCGTGTCAGATCTGCAGTTCTACTCGTCGCCTCGAAAGCCTAGCCGTGAGCCGCCTTCGTTCTTAACCGCCTTCCCGCTGGTAACCTATTTTCTTCACTTTTAACCCTAAATAATTTATTTTTCTTTTGTTTTATGATTTCTGATTCTATACTCAAATGGATTTTGACGACATTTGTGTTTTTTGTTATAATTTTATTCTTTCTTATGTTCATATTTCTGAAGGGTTGTGATATTTTCTGTCAATTTGATGATATATGATTTTTTTTCTCATAATTTAACTTTCTAATGATATATTCTGATCTCTTATTTTACTGTAGGAATCAGATTTGTGGATTTTGGAATGGTTGGATCTACACCAAATGGCTCTGAGATTTTTAAATTTGTTGCTTTTGAATTTCAATTCTGAATTTATGTTTGTATCTTCAAGGAAGATTATGCGTTATGTTTAATTTGTTAATTGTTATATCTTTTAATTTATAGTTTGATACTTTCATGATATTGAGATATGAGAAATCAGGATTCTTCATTGCCTTTTAATTGAGCAAGCAATTTTTTTAATTTTCAATTTCTCCATATTTGCGAATATATCCGCACTCGGATCGGATCGGATACGAATGCCAAAAGTGCGGATATCGTATCCGATCCGATAAACTATGTGCGGATCGGATATGAAAATCGCTCATATCCGATCCG
Source organism: Stylosanthes scabra (assembly GCA_036250425.1). Taxonomy (NCBI): domain Eukaryota; kingdom Viridiplantae; phylum Streptophyta; class Magnoliopsida; order Fabales; family Fabaceae; genus Stylosanthes; species Stylosanthes scabra. The sequence goes on along the minus strand of JASCZI010181332.1, from coordinate 33,326 downwards.
ATACAAGTGCAGTCTAATATTATTAAAGTTTCAATCCCACCATCCAATTTCTCAGTCTCTTCTAATCGAAGGTATCTCAGTCTCCCAATCTTAGTTTCAATCCCACCATCCAATTTCTCAGTCTCTTCTAACCGAAGGTATCTCAGTCTCCCAATCTTAGGTTTAGTATAAGAAACCAATCGCACCCCTTAGTTTCAGTATAAGAAACCAAACGCACCCCTAGAGTATAGGTATTGTTGTTATTGTTTCGTCTTTCTTTATCATATTAATCAATCGTCATTTTTTTTATATATTTCTTCCACTAAAATTTTAAGTGAATTAATCTATTAATTTATTATTCATTATAGTACTTTTTGAGTACGTACTCTATTAAAATCCCTATTCAAAATGTCAAAAGATTTTAACCAACAATACATATCACTGTATTATAGTTGTCCTATATCTAAGGATGCTTAGTTTAGTTACTAGGATTTCAAATATCTAACTTTTGTCCTATATCTAAGGATGCTTAGTTTAGTTACTAGGATTTCAAATATCTAACTTATTATATTAAACGTTTCAAGTATACTCGGAACACCAATGTTTTTATATTTTTAGCCATTAATTTTTATTATATATATTTTATAATTAAAATTATTTAAGATCAACGATTAAAAATATACCAATTTTCGAGTATTCTGAAAACACTTCCTTTATTATATACTGTGAACAATATATCTGGTTACGCACCAAAACAGACCAAAATACTCCTTTTTTATATATACTTTTGGAGTACGTTTCGGAACAAAAATAAATATAAAAAGTTTAGAAGAGATAAAAGTTTACACCAGTTATAATTATCAATAAACAAAAGTGCAAATGTATGTTTACTTTATTTTACTTATAATAAATTTTTTTTTTTCACTTATTTCTCCTAATATATATTTATAGTATTATATAGATTTTGCAACCCTTTTATATAGTATATATTATATTACTTTTATTTTATTCTATCCTAGAACCAATTATGATTTTTCTAAATCTGTGACTTAGTTATTTATATATAAAAACTATTGTGTTATCTACAAGTAATTCCTGAAAGAAATATATTGAGGAGACCACTTTAAAGAATTACCAAAACATCAATGTTATGGATTAATTTGTTTCTATGTTATTGTTAGATATTTCAAATAGTTTAACAGTTTTTTCACCCTTAATTAAGTTTACAAATGACAATGTTGCTATCTTCCACCCTCTTATTTACTTTTGTTCCTAGTTAATTATGTTCGAAGCATGCTTAGTTTGATCACTAGGGTTATAAATGTCAAGTTATTCTACACTTATTTTGAACCTATTTTTTTTAAGTAACGTATGTAGTCAATATCAATACGTGATGGTATAAGAAAAATACGTCTGAGTACACACTGGACAAAATATACATGTGGAGTACTCTCAGGTACTACTGAGTACATTTTTTTGTATGACTATATATTTTTTAAGTAAAATAATAAAAAATTATGTTATTTTGAGTAAATTTTATTTTTTTAAAATTTTATACACTAAGACAATTTAAATATGCAATTTAATAGATTAAATTAATTATTTATAAATAAAAATCTATTAAAATTGACATAAAATAAATTTTATTAGTTGAATATAAAATTTATCTCTAAAAAGTTATAATATATATATAGGGGCGGATCCAGGAATGGTAGGAAGAGGAGGTCGAAAATAAAAAATTTAATATACTCAAATGTCATATTATATAGTTAGTAACATTATTCTTTTTATTAAATAAAAAACGTATTTACAAGTGTCATATTAAAATAAAAGATTTTATTGAAAAATAATAATTTTATATTTTAATATTATTTATAACACTTTTAAAAAACTCATATCAATGTTCTTTTCTCTTTTACATAAATATCTAATTTTTTCCTTATTATTATAAAGAATATAACACAATTAATATATATTAGTTTCTCTAATATTTTTTATAAAATGCATTAAAATTAAATTAATAAATGATTTTTAACATATTATTTTAATATCATAGGAAAATGAATAAATGTTACAATAATTTAATTTCACTGTATATATTTACCTAATATTCAATATTACAATTAGTATTTGTTATAAAAAATTAAAACATAGAAGGAATAATTTAAAATAAGTTCATCATTGAATAAAATAATTAACCCATCAAAATATTATGGGACATTATCAAAAAGAAGAGAAAGAGTTAAATACAATAAATGAGGATATTATTAGAAAGAACAAAGAAGTGCATTAAACAAGAGTAGAAGTGCATTAAACAAATAGTGTACTCAGTATATGTGTAACGTAGTTGTATATATATTTACAACCGGTTTCTTCATCTTTTCTTTTTATATAACACAGGGTGAGAGTATTTTGGATTCTATTGTTCATTTTTAATTAATTTTCTGAATTTCATAATATATAATATTTTTTATGGAAAATTAATATAAATAACCGTTAGGGAGATTTAATTAGTAAAAAAGACTTGTTACTGAAAGTTATTAAAAATGATTAATTTATGTAATATTTAAGAAGAATGATCAAATTTTTTTTATGGAGAGACAAACATACCCTTAGGTTTTTTTCATTTATTTTCTTCTTGTAAATCTAATTCATCTCTAATTATCTATTCTACTCAAATTCTTATTATTGGTTATCCATCTTTCATTACAACTAGCAAGGACCCGCGCTTGAAAAAACTCCACAAAAAATTGTAAAGAGAAAATCACATGTGATGAGTAACTCTGCGGCAGCCATAACTGAATAAGCAGTGGTAGCAAAGAAGATGTTTTGTTTTAATACAGGAACCATACTGATAGCATATTTATGGCAAGAGTAAGTTTGAACGATGGAATGGTTTGATGATATAGGTTATCTTTGATGATCAATCATGTTCATAGTCATTGAGGTGATCATTCCCTACTTTTTTTGTGTGTAAGATTGTGGTTGTGTAAATACGTTAATGAACATTTTTCAGCTCTGCTGCTCTGATAATTCAGTGTTATTATAAGATACCAGAATGGCGGCATGAGAGGGGGAAAGCATATAAAATTGCACGATTCCACTATGACTAATAATAGGTGTAAGAGTTGTTCATACAGCAAGATAAAATATTTGCAATTAGACATGTAAATTGATAAAGAGTATGTACATATGAGTCATAGGCACCACGTAGAATGCCATGTTTACAAAAGAAACAAAAGAAAGATGATACAGAGTTGTGCAGTGTGAGCAGGTTAGATGAAAATATGACAATCGTTTGTTTATAATTCTTTATTGGAAAAAACATTAAATAAAATATAATATATGCATCTAATTAATACAAAGATTGTTTTAACTGTCGCCAAAATAGATTGTTTTAACTTCCAACATGACATTTTACACACTAAAACCATTAATATTAAATTAAAAACTAAAATAGTTATATAAACATCATTAGTATTTTTTTTTGTCTAACATCATTAATATATAAATGACTCTGTTCAATTCCGGCACCGCTTATGTTTTTGATATATCTATTTATATAACAATTGAATAATTATGCTCTAAATATGTATTATAATAAAAATAACAATGATAGATAACCAATAAAAATTCAGCTAATATTAGTCAATAATTTTTATTGGATGTTTTATTTCTTTAAGTTTCAGATGTTCTGTTTATAAGTTTCGAATGTTTTATTTCTTTTGGTTAAATTGTTAGTTGTTTTAGGTTTCAAATGTTCTATTTCTTTTATTATGAATGATGTTCTATAAATAATGGTTATGAATGTTCTATTTTTTATTGAGTGATTTATTGATTAGAAAAATATTAATTACTCATATTTTTTCTAATAAAAAATAGTGTTAGACTTTCTTCATGAAAATCAAACACAACTCTCCTCTTTTTCTTAAGAGAAAGTCTTGGTAGCCAATATTAGGGAAATAATAGAAAGTCAATATCATTTTTCTTCGTAGTATTATTCTTTTATTTAATATTCATGTTGAATACTAAATTAATTATATTACTCAATACAAACAATATTCATCCTTTATTACACGGTTCATGGTTTATAACATTAAGGGGTTCATGATTTCCTACTAAGATTAACTATATTAGTACATTTAATAATCATTATTTGTTGCATGAAATGTATATATAGAAATTTTGGTAAAAAAAAAAAAAACCTTGTAAACATTAAGTATTTGTAAACTACACTTCTTGCTTGCAACACGTATTCATCCACCAATTTCAAAATAGACATTAAGTATTTATAAACTACACTTGTTACTTTCAACACTTAATAAGAAAACTATTACATTATTTGTATATAAGCCTAAAATCCCAAAATACTTTCATTCTATCTTAACTTCATAGACTATTACATCCTAATACTTAAATATTATAGCAACAAAAGACCATAAACCATAAGTACACCAAGATTCTGTCACTCACTTCATCTTCGTTTTTCTTGCACTACGGTGGAAAGTACGGTTGCTAAAAGCCTAAACTTCTGGACTAATCATTGCATCCACTTCACAATTAGCAGCTGAATCATCTCATTTAGATTTTCCTGGATTCTCCAAGCCACCTTGAATTATTAAATAACTTACTCATATTTTAAGTTGTCTAATTCATCAGCAGAGCACCTAACAATCTTTGCAGCTTCTTCATTGAAGACTAAGATATAATGCCCCCACCTTCATCAGAAACTTTTACAATCATAATGTATCTGAAAGAGGACAAACTGAATATTAACGGCCAATGCTTAATATAGAAAGTTTTCAGACTAAAAATTCAATAGTTGATATAAACTCTAAATAATATAGCACCCCCAATTCACACAATTATTTTCAATAACTATTTACAAAATCCAACTTAATTTAATAAAATTAGATAGATAGTATCTATGCTTCAATAGCTCACTCAAGACTTGAGTTATATCTTAATTGCTATTGGATGAAGTCTGCTCAATAGCTCACTCAAGACTTGCTAAGTCCTTTTCATCTTTACATTTTTCACCATCCTTTACTTCAAATAACAACTTAGATTCTGCAAACTTAAAACCACCAAGTTAAGATAATTTAACAGAAAGATGTAGATCTACAACAATAAGGAGCTCTTGTTATAAGGAAAGAACAAACCTTCATCACCTCCATGTACATCACTCTCCCCAATTGCTTTGTCCACTTCATTCGAATCTTCTTTTGTCTCATAACTTCCTTCCAACTTCACATTTGTTTCATGACTCTCCCCAATTGCTTTGGCTCAACATCAATTTAGTTTTTATTTGATATTCAAATTACCTTGCATTTCCATAGAGGAGACCTCTTGTTCATTAGTTTCCTCCGTAACCATATCAGTCATATACAACATTCAAATTAGCTCTTGTATTAGACACTCCGAGCCACTCACGCTTTCACAGAAAGAATCAACTTTGCTTGTCTCTGCATATATGAAAAAACCACATTCAAACAGAATTGTTTTAAATAAGAATGAAATAATAGGCTTTTTATCCAAACATAACTAATAACTATATGTTCCACTATTATTAAAGCAACTTATCCAAAGTTCCATTAAAGGAGCAATGTTGGCAGTGGAACCTTAAAAACATGTCAAATGAGTGAGAATGGCAAAACCTTATTACAATGTTTACAATATGCCATAGAAGCTATTTGTCAATATGCACTACTACTCTTCATTACTGCTTTTATCACTTTTCTATTGAACTCAAACACAACAGCTCCCGGTTCTACTTTCTTAACTCGAGTTTCTTGCATATAGTCAAATGAACAATAAAGCTATATCCAATAAAATAGGAAGAACATGGTAACTATCACATGAAATGTGCCAGAGTAGTTCTATGATAATTGCTTTCTAAACTGAGTAGTTGTTTTTAATTGTGAAACTGGATCATGAAAACATAATCATGTATCATCCCAAGAATACCTTCTAATTGTTAAATAATATAAAGATGAATACTTCAGCACACCTAATGTATCATTCTGGAGCTTTAAGGTTGGTAATCAATACAAATAAAATCTTGCTACAATAAATAGTGATAGATAATGAACAATTAGACTAATTGCCTTCATCAGCTGGTACAAAGCTTCTGGATTCAATCAATGATAATAGTAGCAATAGATAATGAACAATGGCCAAAGCAGGACTATGGTTGCATCAAAATTAATTGATGCATTTTGGTGATTAGGGAATAGTACTTAAATTTATTGTTTGAGCTTTGTTTGGCATCCAGAACACATACTAATACACATACTGTTGAAATCAGGGTAGGTTCAGCCATTCAATTTGCTCCACTATCAAACTGATTTTTAAAATGGGCAGCTCCAATGCTTTTTCTAAAAAATGTTGCACTATTCAATATTTAATAAATTTTAAATTCAGCTAGAGCCATAGTTATTAAGAGTCTTATCCTTCCATTCTCTTCCAAACAGCATACTATGAAACTCATATAAATAAATATAGATCCTAATAATTTAAAATAAAATGGACATACACATTTTAGTACATAAGGATTTATTGATGAAATCTGCAGCAACTATAATAGCAAGTATGCAACTATGACAATTTTCTCTTCCTTACCTTTTCATGAAGATTGATAGCCTGCACCTGTAATATCATCTATGGCAATTCCTTCTTTTTGTTGCTACCTGCCAAAAAAAGAAACTAAATATCTCATTATCCATTGAGAAAATTAAACAAAAGAATTAAGAAAAAAAGACATAATTTAGCCATAGTTATTGAATGGTAGCAACAAAGATTTATGAAAGAACTTTTAGACCGTCTTTAAAGAAAGTAATATAGGCTTCTTTGGTTGTTTTTTGGAAGAAATCTTCAATGTCTTTAGGACATTCCAATCTAACTTCGTTGAGAACCTGATATCAAATTGTAATTGTAAGTATTTATTTAACATCAATTATAAAATAGATAGGAAAGGCAATGCACACTGTCTTCAAAAAAAATCTTTTAAGCATTCCGGACGTACCCATTGTACTCCACCCATCTGCCACACCTTGCTTCACCATATTTCCGCCACCTTACAATGTATGAAGTATTTACTTATCAGAAAGTTGTTTATAAATTGGAAGTTATGTCATTCCAAAACTCAAATCAAGTTGTTTATAAATTTTATAGAGCAGTAAATTTATACATAATGACATAAGAAATGCAAAGTAACTTCTCAACTGAAAATTAAAAATAGCAAAATTGGCACTCAAACTTCAAAAGTGCCGTTGAAAATGACATATCAGCAAAAAATTAGACAATGCTAAGTAGTTATGTTCAGATAGTTGCATATGAGCTTCAGTTAATCCAATTTTAAGTCATATCATAGGTTTCAAATGGAACATTGATATTAACTAATACAAAGTAGACTTAGTCATCAACAATGTTTTAAGAAAAAGCTTCTCTTTTTCTCTTCAGAAACACAAATAAAGCCCAATAATACCTTATAAAAGTGGTGAAGATAAGCATAAAGAAAAAAGATTGCAGACTCTAACCTTTGTTCTTATAGGTTCTAACAATGAATCTCTTTCATGTGTTTAGCACTTTGAGGAACAACCCATTCCGTAACTTTCCAAAGCTGTAAAGTGTTATACAAAAATAAAATCACAGAAACAAAATTTAGTTTAAAAATTAATTAAATCCAGAAACTATAATCACCTTGTTTTTGTCATGAGCAGCAACAGCATCCAGATTCCGAGATTCACGAAGCTTGTTCTTCTTCTTCCCAGGTTATAACAAATGAGAGTAAAGTGGGAGAGAGGCTAAGAGATGAATGAGTTTTGAAAATTGATTTGAAAAATCAAAATTTACCTCGTTGCGACCAGCTCGGCATCTGCGAGATCTGTGCGTAGTAGCAGTGTAGCCCGGTGTTGACGATAGCGGCCCTCTTCTTTGGCTTCATAGCAACGTGCGGCTCCAGCGGGGACGACAAAGGAGGGCTTGTCTACGGCAACTCGTAGATACGGGTCGTGCCCTCTTCAGCAACTCACGCCTTTGGGTTGCTTTTGGTAGAAATTTGAAGAATTGGATAGAGAGAAACAAATTGAAGAGAATGAAAAAGAACTTATGAACAGTGCATCTAGTCTTTTGAATTTGAGCCTCATAGCGCCAAAAATCTGCAACCTATTACCCAGCGGATTGCGAGTTTAACGCTTCCCAATCCGGAAAAGTTAGTGATTGGCCAATGAAATTGTTGGAAACCACAGTACGGGGATCGATGCTTTGTATCATAGCTTCCAAATTGCATCCGGGACACGCGTCAAGAATTGGTCTGCGTTTCAGCTAATTACACTGTAGCTAAATCACTGTGTCACTAGTCTGCGTTTTTATTATAAGTTGATTTATTACTACATTCCCCAATTTTTCATTAGTAAGTCCTCTCTAATTTGTTAACATTGAACTGCAACTTTGTCTTGTCTTGTAGCTTGAAATCAAAATCCTCCACTAAAGTGTTGATTCGGCCACAAAATCATCATCCTAAATGAATATAATTAAATTAAACATATGAGAAAACCCTAACCTGAGACATGATTGAAAGAGAGAAGTAAGGATAGCATAGAAGATGGGCAATGAATATGACGTTGATGGAGGCAGGGAGGAAGTGAACATTGATGAATCAACAATGAATAGCGAGCAGCAATGATGATTAGCAATTTCAGAATCCTGACCAGAGATGAGCGTGAAAGAGGAAGCAAGAGAGATGAAGCAAGTTGGGGAGCAAAGAGCAGTGAAAAGAATTCATTCTAGTGGGAAGAAAGAAATTTAAAGGGATAATTTTGTCTTTTCAAAATTATTTTTAATTTATATTTTTAAATATTACATAAATTAATCTTTCTTAATAATTTTCAGTGTAATGAGTCTTTTTTAATAATTAAATCTCCCTAATGGACATTTAGACTAATTTTCTCTTTTCTCTGCTTCAGTAGAACCGTGGCCCTTGGCTTCTTTCTTGTTCTCAGCGCAAGCCATTTTGGCAGAGAAATCGATGCAGCAGTCCTTGCTTGAATCGTCGATGGCGGCGACGGGAGATTAAAATCTGCAAGCTCCCTCTTTTGGTGGAAGAGGCTCACCAGGTTTTGGCGACGGAGGAAGGGAAGACTGTTACAGGGTCGGGTAACGGGTTCCTAAGCATACTCTCCTGGATTCGGGTAGTTCGCTATGGCATTACATTAGAGGGCTTCTTGGGGTTGTGGGTGTTTTGTGTTTGGGGCTTTGGGTTCGGGTGGGTATAGGTTTGGGATCTTGTTGTATTCCTTGTAGGGCATTAGCCTTGACCAAAAAAAAAAAAAGGCACGCCAACACCAACCACTCACCCTCTCTGGCTTGCCTTCGCGCTTCGTCCCTAAGCTCGTTATCGCCGTTTTCCTCTACACGTTCTTCCCCTACCGCTGCTCGCAGCCCGCTAGTGAGTTGTCTTAATCTTTTACCTTTCTCCAATTTTCAGTTTTTCCTAATTAGTTTATCTAGGGTTTGATATTCTTTGAAAATATCACATTACTTGAATTTCATTTCTTTCTATTACTTGTGCGAATACCCATTCCATGTAGAGTTCTTATGAAGCTAGCTCTTTTTTCATTACTCACATTTGCGTTTAAGCTTATATCTTGATAAAGCTGATGACTTAACATTTGGTTTTCTGCAGAAAAAAGATTGATAACACATGTTCAAAGTTGATTGTGCAGGCAAATCCTGAGGTAAATTATCTATTGTCCAATAAGTTGTTTGTGGAGTTAAACCTCATTTTTGTCATTGATATTTGTGGTTTGCACTAAAATGATCTTTTGAGATCCCAATTGCACCTTTATGGTTCTTGAGATTGAAAAACTCATTGTTCTAAAAATTGGACCGGGCCGACCGATTCGACCGGAAAAACCGAGAACTGATCCAGTCCTATGCAAAAAAGGTGAGCAGGTGACCGGTGAAAAAATCGGTCGAACGGCGATTAATCTGTGAACCGATAAAAACAATACCGATTTTTTGGGGCTCTTAACGGTCTTTTTCTTTCTTTTTTTTTTTAAAAAATAATTTTAGCCTTCAAACGTCACCATATTTCCTTAAAAGGGTAAGGTATACTTTTTGTCCCTAATATTTTCGAAAAGTTTCAAAAATACCCTTAACGTTTAATTTGATTCAATTTTGTCCTCAACGTTTTCAATAAGTTTCAATTATACCCTTAATTTACAAATCTATTAAAAATCTATCTTTTTATACCAATTTTACCCCTTTATCATCTTTTCTCTCTCACCTTCATAAAAAAAAACCAGCCTTCCACCACCCCATCAATAGTAAAGATTGATGGTTAGCCATGGCTAAACCACAAGAATTCAATAAGAGTTAAATGTAAAAATTAGATTTATATTTATATTTAATTAAAATTATGTCTATTTGATTTTTCAACTAAAAGTCTAAACCCTAGGTTTTATTTTGACGAGCTTCAATAGCTCAGTTCACTTCATCCAAGTCCAAATGGCTTCCTTGTCTTTTATCTCTCATTTTTATACATCATTCCCACCAAATTCAACATTTCACTTTCATCTTCACAATCCAGAACATTCATTTACCACCAATGCAAACCCCTCTTCTTCTTCTAATCACAAAGCTCAAGACTTTGCCACAAACCCAGTTCAGAAAATCGGTGGTGCTCCCAAGATGAAGGTTAAGGAGAAGGTTCACTGGGTTTGTAGCAAATGTGGCTATAGTGAAGGCCAATGGTGTGGTGTTTATTTGTAGGTTATGTGGTGAAGCTGGAACTATAAAAGAGTTTCATGAAATCAAAGGAAGTGACAGTAAAGAGAGTGATTTTGCTGTTTTGGATAGTGTCGTTGGGTCATGGCCACCTCACATGAAACTCAGCTGTGTCCATTGAGTGGTGAAGGGGTGGTTTAGGGGTTTTTTTTTTTTAATGGAGGTGAGAGAGGAAGAAGATGATAAAAGTGGTAAAATTGGTAGAAAAGACAGATTTTTAACAGATTTATAAATTAAGGGTATAATTGAAACTTATTGAAAACGTTAAGGATAAAATTGAATCAAATTAAATATGGGTATTTTTGAAACTTTTTGAAAACGTTAGGGACAACAAATATACTTTACCCTCCTTAAAAAGAAAAACAAATGAACAGATTAGTATCACATTTAGGCTTGACAATGGGTAGGGTAGGGTAGGGTTTAGTCCCAACCTTAATCCTACCCGCGAGTTAATATTTCATTTGTAATTCAATTTTACTCTACCTGCGGGTTAAAATTTTACCAACCCTAACCCTACCCGCACTCAACACGTGGGTATCTAATCCTATTCGCGAGTTGCGACTAATGTGATGTTTAATTTAGAAATTAGGATTTGTAAAATTTCATATTATACATATAAGTAAATGGAAGAAACTTTTATATATTCAAGGTGTAAAAATTAGAAATTGAAGTGATAGTTAAGTGGTCAAACCTTTTTATATAACTAAGAGATCATGTGTTCTATTTCTAGCATTAACATCTTTTTAAACATTATGTATTATATGAAGTATAGGTTGGGTTGAACCGAAACCCTACTCGCTCCGCACTCAACCCGCTCCGCTGCGGGTAGGGTTGGATACCCGCGACTAGAGTTAGGCTTGGTTTGGTAATGCTGTGGCTCCCAAAACGCAGCTAAGCTCTTTGTGTTCTCAAAAAATAGCTGATAGAGAGTCACATGATGACAATTTGGTAAAATAACTCAAAATTGCTCTCAATAAGTAAAAGTCACACATATCGTGTTTTGTAAATCTATTTGATAGTTGCTCTCAAAGTAATAAATTACTCAAACGACTTTTTTTGTTAGTATGCGATGCATTAATATAAATTAAAAATTAATTGGGGATAAAATTGGTTTTTTATTAAAATATAATGTTAATTTGTGATTTTGCTTTTTAAAGAGTTAAAGCCAGTTTTGAAAACTCGCGGCTCTCAAAAGGCGGGAACAAAAGCTCCTTGGCTTTTCGAGTTACAAAAGGTGGCTTTTGTTCTAAAAAAAAGTAAGAGCACTTGGTCGAAAAGCTTTACCAAAACACCCTTAATATTGCCACCCTAATCACATTCACAATTGAAAATTTGAAACCCTAAGACTACATTCCATCATCGTGTTCCTGAGAGAACTAGAAGAGAGACCGTCCATCGTCGCGCCGTCGCAGCCCTTAGCGACACCGCAGTCAGCTTCGTCGCAGGCCTGCTCCGTGCACGCCGCCAGCCCTGGTCACATCAGCGGCGCGTCGGCGTTCACCGTCCACCGTCGCGCCGTCACAGCCTTGGTTTGTGAACGCCGCCAGCCCTGGTCTGTGCCACACCGCAGTCAGTTCTCTAACTGTCTTTACTCTTCCCTGTTCTTTTTTTGATAAAAAAACATGAATGTTCCCCTGTTTTACTGAAGTTGGTTCTCCTAATTTGGTTCTCTGCCTCTTAATGCTTCCCTGTTCTCTCCTAATTTGGTTCTCTGCCTATGTTAATACTTATACATTTATACAAATACAACACAGGTTTTGTCTATGTTTAATAACATGCTGTAATAGTATCCCTCATGCATCACTTTATAGTTCTTCTGAGTATATTAATCAGCCCTTTGATTTCTAATAAAGCAGAAAAGTATGGATTAATCAGCCCTTTGATTTCAAGCAAAACAGAAAAATATGGTTGCCAATTGTAAATTGATTAATTCAGCCTTGGTCAAGAATATTTAAGTTCATGGAGTAGTGATTTCTCTTTTGCCAAAATGTAAAAATCCAAGGGTCAAAAAATATGGATAATAACATAGTTTTTTACTTCAGTTTCCAATAATAAGCAACCTATTAACACCATCTATATATCTATCTATCTATGCTATTATATAACAATAGTAATCTGTTATGGACTTATGATTGATCAATTTGGACCCCAGCAACTTAAGTACATGACAGTGTTCTGCCTTATTCTCTTTCAATTAAACAAGAGCAGGAGA
>JASCZI010181332.1:0-10976 GCA_036250425.1 Stylosanthes scabra | reverse complement strand
CGTCTTCTTCATCATTGTTGCCGTCGTCTTCTTCATCATCCTCCTTCGACGTCGTCGTCTTCTTCATCATCTTCCTTCTTCGTCGACGTCGCCTCCTCCTCCTCCTCCTCCTTCTGCTTCTTCTTCTGCCTGATTCAAGATTTGATTGGGTTGCTTGATATTTGTGTGCATTCTGGGTTAGTTTCATCGTTCTTAGTTTTTTTTGCTTTTAATTGCATGAATCAATATTTGATTGCGTTGCTTGTTATTTGTGTGCATTCTGGATGGTTATCTGTGTGCATTCTGGATTAGCTTCATTGTTGTTAGGTTTTTTTTTTTTGCTTTTACATGATTCAGTATTTGATTGGGTTGCTTGATATTTGTGTGCATTCTGGATGGTTATCAGTGTGCATTCTGAGTTAGCTTCATCGTTCTTATGTTTTTTTTTTTTTTTGCTTTTAAATGCATGAATCAAGGTTTGATTGCGTTGCTTGTTATTTGTGGGCATTTTAGATGATTATCTGTGTGCATTCTGCATGGTTATATGTGTGCATTCTGGATGATTATTTATGACAACCAAGCGGTCAACCATTCTTGTTAAACAAATATTCCTTATATTAAGGATAATCAGGCGCGTGTAGAAACAAGAATGATTGACTGCTTGGTTGTAAATACCACTTGGTCACCAAAGAAGATTTACGGTACAATTATATAATATTCCGGTCTAATTTAATTTGTTCATCCGAACATACACAACTTAATGTATAATGAGCATAACAATAATGTTAGGTGTAATAAAAATTAATTATTAGTATAAAATATATTTTAAAATATAAAATATATATTAAAAATAACTTAAATAATACAAATTAAATTATAAATACATAATAATTGATTTAATGTTGAATTTTAGTGTGATGGCAGCGCATGTATATGATGAACTACTGATAACTCACAGCATCAACCTCGAAGTTAGTCAGATGATGACATTAATTAAAATAACACTTGAAATAATTAAAATTAAGGATAAGTTAAGTTACTCTATTAGCCATATTTTTTTGTTGTCTAAGTTAGCCATATAGATGTTCCTTTGAAACCTGAAACCTAGTATATTATATATAGTTTCTGTAGACAACTAAAGGGCTACATAAAAATTTTCTTTAAGTAGCCGTTGACAGAATCTACACATTAATTATACTTGTTTTTTAATTTCCTCTCAATATACGAAATAGAAGAAAATAGAAAGCGCGAATTTTATTTTAAAAGATGAAAAACATATTTATTAATTGAATTTTTTATTAAAAATATATAAATTAACATTTAAATTATATATATTATATATACAATTAATCTAGGTGTACATCTCTTTTTGTTATCCAAGTGAAAAATGAACAAAAATTTATATACAACAAACATGTTTTATAGTTGGCACGAACCTATTCATTTGCTTTTAAATTTACTGTTCATTCAATTAATAATATTCTGTTCGGATTCACTTAGATGAACTTGAATGAAAAAAAAAAGATGTACATGTAGCATGACTGTTATATATATAAAGTTTAAAATATTTACTAATAGTAATTTTAAAATAGATAGATCTTTACTTAAATCCATAAAAAATGAGAAACCAATAATTCCACAAATTATGATCAAGTATTCATCACATTTCAAGAGTCACATGTTCTCCACACTCCACATAATAATAATCTTGAATACATGAGCACTACTATAAATCCCAAACATGCTGGGAATCCTCACATTCTTGCAACAACTTTGATCTTAACAAAACTCTAACCACTTCCTCTCTCTCAATTATTTAGTAATTAAGAATCGCCAAAGCACGTGGCCACAACTAAACGATCTTTTCTGATTCCACTATTTCTTAATTTAATTTGTTATATGATAATAAATTATGATTAAAGATTTCAACCAAAAAAAAATTATAATAGTTGGCTTTTCTGAAAGCCTCCATCAGAATGACAAAAATTTCCGCTATTTGCTATGTACTTTTTTAAGCTAAGTTCACATGATCCCATGAGTATAACAGCGCAATACTTTATTATAAAATCTTAATATATATATATATATTCACATGCACTGTTTAATGTTTATGCTTTACACAGAAATTATGGATCTTGATATATCATGTATTTTACAATGAAACCGTGCATGACACTAATTAGGGTTTCAGGTTTCTCAGCGGGTTCTATATCCCGAATATCATGATATACAGAAATTTCATATACATTTGTTTGCCTTCAGGCGAAGCAATTGTTGCAAACTAACATTTATTTTAAACCAGAAATTTCATAGGTACGCGAGGGTATATGATACCGGTATTAGATGCAAATATATCGGTACAAGATACAAACATTTAAAAAAAAAAGAAAAAGAATAACAATATGACAAAATGTATTACACAAAATTATAAATAAAGAAGCACCTTAATAATATAATCATATTATTAGCCCTTCAAGTGCTTTACTTAGAAAAAGTTCGGTTAAGAAGAAATTTTTCAAAAAATAGCCCCTTCAATATCTCTAGAAAGTCAAGATATAATAGATTGAAATTTTTGGAATAGAGACTAAAAGTTTAGTAATTTTTTTTTTAAAATATCTTCCCTCAATTTTTAAAATTCCAATGGTAATATTTGTTTTTTTTTTCATTGACTTAATTCAGTATTTATTTTTTATTTTTAGTATATTTTAAATTGAACATGATACACAAATTTAATTAAGCCTCAATCTCTTAGTTTTTGTTTCATAGTCTCTATTTTACCGACTTTCTTATTATTTTACTTTTTTTCAATAAATACCGTATTTACATCTTTGTCGCAAAGTAGTCCGTTTCAGACATGTTATGACAGGTATTGTTTAATGTAATTGCGATGTTGCAGAATTAATATCCATATCATTCTCGATTAATTATATTATTCATCTCAAATTTAATAGTAGGATAATATAGATCCCATTTGAATTGCTTTTAGATTATAATAAGATAATTAAAATATTAAAGACTAATTTAAAATTTGTCTTCAATGTCAAAGAAAAAAGAGTACTTTGTTTTAATTTATTTTTAGAAATGATATATAATTTTTTAAAAATTATTTTTGAAAATTAAAAATTTCAAAGATGCCATCAACTTGCAAGGGCCCGGGGGACAACTCATCCATCCTAGAAAGGAAATAGAGCAATAGGCAATGGAAATGGAAATCGAATAGATGCTATCAATTTGAAAAGCAGTACAAAGAAAAATGATGGATCGGAATTAAGCAAATTAAAGCGTAGTTGAAGGGGGGAACGAAAAAATAATAATAATAGACAATGACAGTGACTAGATTCATATTGTGATATGTGTGATAGCCCCATGATATGAATATGAACATGATCCATGCCTTTCCAAGAAAAACTCTGAAAACAACACATAATATTAAAATACTAAAATAATAATAATGATAAGGTCCTCAAAGTGGCCTATGGGCTATGGCGTATAATATATGACTTGTAAAATCAACATTAGAATCAGTGAAAATTTATCACTGCATGCATATTCACTAGTTACCTGATGAGCTATAGCTGAATTTTCTAATATTATATTTTGCATGCCAATATTGTTAATATAATTAATCATCAACGACAATATAATCATTTATATATATTTTTATGACGTGTACAAGTCCACTTGAACTAGTAGCTAGATTGTGACAATTTTATCTCATCTTCTAATAATTTGATATATTTTAAATGCTTTTTTGACCACAATAATCATTGTCACGTTATCCATATATACAGAGAGAGACCAGAGAGGGGAGGGGGAATGAATTGAAAATAGGGTTGAAATGAAATAATTATTAGATGCTAAAGAGTGGCATGCATGATCACAAATGGAATCACTTATCATTTATCAATAGACGCTATAAAAAGGTGATTGAGTAGTACTCTGCTGATCATCAGTCTCCAAAATAAAATTAATATATTTAAGTATATATTTATTACTTTATTCATTATTTACAAGAATTATATTTCAAAGTGGTTAAAATTAAATATATAACTGATACTTTAATATAATCAAACTTAAGAGGTCCCTAATTAAATTCATATACAAATCGTAAAGCTAAACTTACAAAATTGACTGTGAACTTAAACTTATAATAATTTCATAAGAGTTTATAATTAATTAATTTTTTCGATAATCAATCCAATTTATTATAATTAATTGTATGTGACATATTTTAATCGAACTAATAATATTTTGGAAACTTAATTAAGTGATATCAGATTTTTGTATGTATTTTTATTTATCATTTTTACAATGTTTCGTTTTTAGAAAAGTTAATTTTATGTTTATATACAAAATAATAAAATTGCTTCTTAAAAATAAAAAATATTAAATGTTATATAATTTAAACCTCAAATAAAATAAAATATTATTATATGACATGTAATCCAAAAAATTATTAGCTAGGTATCACTGATTTATTTTTACTTTATCAGATAATTATAAAAATCGGCTCAATTCAGCTAGTCACCAAAAAGTTTGATATTGTTCAATTAAACATTAGATATACATATCACCAAACAGATCAACTTCGGTTAAATAATGTTTTTGTGACGTTTAGAGTATTTGATTTAAGTGCATATAAAAAATCAAATCAATTATTTTATATATCATCTGTTTTCTTGTATTAATTTGTATTGTTAATAGCATTTAATTAATAATTTATGAATTAAATTACTAATTTATTAGTGTTTTAGCTATAATAAATAATAATCCGATATTGAAAACTGTAGTTAGTGATGAACAACGAAAATGGACAACGTCTCATTCACGAGAATGACCATTTCCAACTCTATTTGTTTTCTTCCATCCTTGATCCTTCCATCTATTTGTCATCTTCCTCTCTTGAAATGTGTGTTTGATTCTCTTCTTTATTTAGTTTAATTTAATTTAATTTTATGATATGAATACTTTTGTGAAGGTCGAATTGGATTTTGCTCACCGCTGTTACATATACAGTACATGAAATGAAATCAGCAATGAATCATTGCAGTGTCTTTATTTCTTCTTAGCACTGCCAAACACTTTTCCTCAACAGTACCAAAAAGGTATCATTCCAAAGCAAGCAAAAATAATTGCATTAAAATACTTGTAAGGAACCAAGAGAATCCACTTTATTTTTAATAATTATTAATAATAAATTAATTTTAAAAATTTGATAATAATGGACCATGTCTTGTACCAGCAAAGCATGGTGTATTGGTGTCACTTGCTAATTTAATTTTCTCATACCCCATTAATAATTCAACCACTCAATTTCACTCAAAATGTTCAAGAACTAGACTACTACCACTTTTTAGTTATTATAATAATCAGCCTTTTAATTTAGCCATAAAATTACTAATTTGAAGTGAAATTGATATTTTATTACTGTTAGATAATTATTTAATTAAATGTTTTAAATCATTCAATGTATTTTATAAATAATTTCATGTAAAATGACTGCATCTGAATATTTACATTTAATTTGTTATTAAAAAAAGTAAATTTTCTTAGCTAAATATCAAATTTATCAATTTAAGTCATTTTAACACATCATGATAGGTTAAAAAAATTGCTTAAATGATTAAAAGTTGAATTTACTCAAATTTAATTTTTACATTAATGTATACCTTTTTGTACATTCGAGTTTCCAATTTTTCTTTTACCCTTAAAACTTGAAAATTTACGACACTCAAAAAAGTATATGGTAATTTGTTAATAATGGACACCCTCTTGAAAATTTCACATAGAAAAAGTGAAGAACTACATCCCCAAATCCTTCAAAATAAAAAAAAATAAAAAAATAAAAATAAAAATGATAGCCATCCCACCACATCCACATGTGATCACAGAGAAAATTATGAACAAAACATAACCTACACTTAACAATGGTAATTGTAGTGGCCATATAGCAATTACCGTTGTTGTTGAAAGTTGTTGTAACCGCTATTCAAAACCATAATCATCATCAATTGAAATGTTGCTGCTCCAACCATGGCCAGAACCCAGACTGATCATCCATTCCAACAAACATGCTGCTCAAGCTCTCTTCTTTATTATTATTATTCTGTTGATGACACTGATGAAGATGGATTTCAATTTCAGGCCTTGATGAAGAAATCTGAAGAAGCTGGTGTTGTTGGGGCCTAGTGGATGATGATGAACATGGTGGAAACAATGGTTTTGATGATAGAGGACTATCAACAATGGTTGTTGTTGTTGTTGGTGTTGGTGTTCTTGTTGAAATATCAAACTTGATCTCTGAACTGTTTTCGCTTCTGTTACTGCATGATCCTTCTGTGTCTTTGTTCAGGTTTATTGACTCTGTTGTTGCTTCTCTATTTTTCAGTGCCAATATCTGTACCCACACCACTCACAAGTCACAACACCACTTATATATATTACTCATAATTATTACACAATTATTGTTTATTGTTTATTTTTTGGGGTAAATTTTAGAAACTCTGGACCACAAACACATAATTAGATACACTATTCATACTATCCAAGTTTTAAATTGCCATTTCAGAACATCTGTTTAATGAAAATCAAAATTATCAATAAAATATGCTACACCAATTGAAATTGATTTTGCATAAAGCAAGCTCTATTTCATACATTCAACTAAGTGTAAAAAGACTAAAGAAATCAAATTAGTTCTTGAAATTTTAATCGTACTGTTTTAGTCTAGAAATTTAATTTGAAATACTAATAGTAGTCCTCGACTATGGTATTTAAATGAGGTTGAAAATTTAGAACTCGATATAAGAAATTAAAATAGTGCAATTAAAATTTTAAAGGCGAATTTTGTTCGATGCCATTTTGATCAAGTTGTTATACGCAGAAAAAAAAAGGATAATAATTATTTTTGAAAGGCGAACCATAATTCAAAAGAAAAACATATAAAGTAGCTTTTTTAGAAATAAAAAAAGTTAGTTATTAATTGAAGAAGGATTGGAGGGTGTAAAGAACGGATCTGAAAACTTATACAAAAGTGAAGAAATGAAAAAACTTATACCTGAGCTTGAAGTTTTTGGTTCTGAGCTTGAAGAGCATCATTATCTGATTTAACGGCTTCAAACTGTCTCTTGAGTTGATCATAATCTCTCTCTAACTGCTTCGTCTTCCATCTTGCTCTCCGATTCTGAAACCAAATCGCAATTTGCCTTGGTTGCAATCCAAGGGACCTTGCAAGCTGCATTTTCCTCTCGGGTTCGAGCTTGTTCCCTAGCTCGAAGCTCTTCTCGAGGGCCTTCACTTGCTCCATGTTCAGCCTCCTCTTCTTCTCACCTATCTGTGATCCATCATCCGATAAATCTTCTTCGCCATTGTTGTCGTTGTTACCTTCTCCTCCTCCGCCTCCGAGATCAATCCCTGAGAATGACATGGATCTTTTCCCTAGAAATGTTGTTGTTGCTCCCCCTGCAATATCATCATTCATTGTTATTAGTAGTCAAAGTGTTAGAGATTGGAATATGTATGCATCAATTATGATTGTTATTAAGTATACCGTGATAATCATGGGGTGAGCATGTTGGTAGGATTGAATTGAGGGAAGGGGGTGGATGATGTTGGTGGTGGTGGTGCTCATCATGGTGGTGGTGAGGGGTTTGTAGCATGAAATTTGCTGGGAAGAAAGCCATATCTATCTCTTCTTTCAATAGCAGCCACTTTGAATGAATATTTATATATGAGAAGTAGAAGAACAAGAAGAAGATTGCATATACATGCTCAATGGTTGAAACAAGCTTTCATTGTTGAAGAATCAATAAAAACAAAAGACTGAAGTTTGCTGCAAAAATTCTTTGAATTGTAGCTGAGTGATGGCTTATGTGTCTGGGGATGAGAGAGAAAGAGAGAACAAGAAGAGAAGGAGATGGAGAGTGTTTGAATCTATAGTTCCTATACAACAATTTCCATATATATCTGCTTTTTTTTTTCTTAATATATATGAGATATTGATAAATGAAAATTAATTAAATAAAAAATTACCTATATATTAAAAGGGTAATAATACATGTATTATTATACACATTATTTAATAATATAGAAAATGTAAATATTAGCACAGAAACATAAATTTTTATGTTATAATGTTTACATTTTTCCGTATTACTAAATGGTGTGTACAATTGTACATATAAATTTATTTATACTGAAAATTAATTATCAAATTAGTTCTTATATATTTTAAAATATAAAATTCACTTTAATAATTATTCATGTACATAAAAAGGAAAACCAATTAGTCAAGTATCTGTTGGAAAATAAGATGAAAGTTACTAGAAGAATATATAAAGGAAGGGATGGGATGAAAAAAAAAGAAAAAAGGAATTGTGATTAGAAAGTAAGAGAAGGAAAAAGCTTTAATTTGCTTCTCTACCTCAACTTGTTCAATATTCCAATGAAGTGTTTGCTTAGTAATAATTATAATTATTTTCCTAATCATATAAACTAGTTTCTCACTTGGGAGACAAGCAGAGAGAGTGCCTTTTTTTTTTCTTTTCTTCTTTTTCTATTTACTTTGCAAAAGACAGTTGTCTTTATAAAATATAATGAGTGATGGGATTATTGGAAGTTCAGCAAGTCACTTTAATTTGATTCCTTTGTTAAGGGCCAACAGGGGGAAAATACGGAGATTCAAATATTTTTAGATATGGTTATGATTTTTTTTTCTTTACAATGTTAAGTGGGTGACTTTGGAGGTAATGATTCTTGATGATGATTTGTTAATAAAAAGTGTAAAGCAAGAGAGATTTTTGATGGGGCTAACGTTCTTGGTGAGAAGGGAAAGTTGGGCATAATAGGGTTTTTTTTAGGAAAAGAAATTAACATGTTGAAGGTGATATTTGTATTTCTATGTTGTGTTTATTTTTGTTAAGGATGCATGAGAGATTACTTAAGAAAAGAGATAAATGAGTTGGCTATAACTTGTAGTCCAACTTGAACAAATTGTGTTTTTTCTTGGGAAGAGAAGAGAGAAAAGTGGAGAAGAGAATTAAGATATATAAATAGAAAATGTATGTGTTGTTAGAGTATCAACTTAATTTTTTTTTATAGAAAAAATGAATACAATATATTTATATTCGTTTATTGAATTAAAGAATTTTAATAGGTGCTCAATCTTAAATCTCAAATAAAATTTCAATTTCAACTTAAGTAAATAACTAGAAATTTTGATAGGTGCTCAATTTTAAATTTAGTTTTAGCCTTATATCATGCTGAAAGCATATTCTGGTCATAATTTTAGATGCACACTTATTTTTTTCGACTAAGTCTAATCACATTGTTATTGTTCACGCGTTTATTATTCATACGCGCACTATTCACTAAAAGCGAACAGAAATTTATATCTACAACGAACATGTTTTTATAGTTAACATAAACAAGTTTTAAAATATGTTCGTTTGCTTTTAAATTTTCTATTCGTTCTAGTAGTAATATTTTGTTCGTGCGCGTGAGGTGCGAATGAGCAAAAATTTTTTGGTCAGACTTGATTGGAGAAAAGAGGTGTACGTACATGTAATATGATCGTAATTTTTATACTTATTTTATTTTTTCAACATTTTCTTTATTAAATATAATCATAATTAATAAAAAATAATTAACATTATCTAAGTCTTTCAATCGTTCTATATATTTCTGCTAAGTTATTTTTTTTTTTAATTAACCAATATCCTTAGAGACACTCTGACTTAAAAAACTCAAGAAGATGAGTTGAAGAAATTTAGAAGAGGAGAGAGAAAGTGAGAGGAGAGGAGAGGGGCAGGAATCTAGGGGATGGGTCCAATGGAAGAGGGGTCAGGGTTTGCCACCTAAACCACCAACATCTATCATGCAATTACTACTATTACTATCAACCCCTTTCCCATTATCCCCTTATTTTTGCATCATCTATCTATCTCCATTCCAAACCTTCATTGCTTCTCTTCTGTGATCTCTTGACTCCTCTTCTCTTTAATTTAATTTATATATATTTGTATTTGTATTCTATACTATTATTACCCTACCAGAGAGCTGGTATTGTTTGTCTTGATGCCGCATTAGCCATTATATCCATATGTAATATGTAATATGCTTATGCTTCCTTCCAAAATAGCCTCTGCCACACTACATGTTCATCTCCGCCTGTTTATAACACCTTATAAATATTGTGCCATATAAATATGAGTAAATTTTCAACTAAACCCCTGATAACTACCACGAAAATCAAGCCCACCCCTGATAAAAAAAAACCCATAACTCGGCCTCTATAAATTTTTTCCGTTGAACATAAAAATCCTTCTGTCAATTTGGTGAGTGAAACAATAATGGGGTTTACAAATGTGGCATTTAAACGGAGTGATGTGGACGGTGTGTGAAAACGGGGACATTTTGCCCCTGATAATTTCTGCAAACGACGTCGTTTACAAGAAGGGGGTGAATAAAAACAAAAAATCCCATTCTCCCCTTCCCACAAATACCCTTCACTCTCCCCCCAAATTACCGAACTCTAACACCACTCTCGCTCCATCTCTCCATTGACGACCATTGACGAAGAGGACGACGTTGCTGCTGACGGCGGTTTGACGTGGGTTGACGGCGCCGTGACGGTCTCTGTGAACGGTGAAGGTAAGCCTCTCGATTTCCACTCCTTCACTTTCAATGTGTTTGTGTTGGAGTTGGTGTGTAATCCTCGTGGTATGTGGTTGGTTAATTTTTTACTGTGAATTTCCATTTTTTATTGTTTGAAGCTTTACTGTTACTGTGACTTCATTCTTTAATTGATTTTAACATCTCAGTTTGTGTTAGAATTTAGAAGAACATTGTTCTTTTTTGAGTAAATTCCCAAATCTGAAAATCACAAAATATTGTTTTTTTGTTCAAAATTATGGAAATGATATTGGTTGAAAATGAGTTTTCAACAAAAACACACACACACATATATATATATATATATATATATATATATATATATA